>PNEQ01132279.1:0-71922 GCA_003012365.1 Medauroidea extradentata
GGCTCCAGCAATCTTTATTTGCTTTATAAATTTAACAATGGAAAAAAGTGGGCGGAGATTGAGTCCGACCGCCCGGAAAACAGCGCCAAAAAGTACGACATTCTCGGTAACTTGACGAACTACAGCCAAACAACAAGGGGGTCAAGCAAAATACATTGTTAGATAGGCGAGTGTCCAGACCTGTTCTTCTACGACCGTGTTGTGGACACACGCCATTGCGAGGTTATGTTGCCAAGCTGCCGAATTACCATACAATAAAACAAAAAAGGCAGTTAAGGGTGTTAAAGTGCGATAAAATCATAGTTTTATATTTTTTATGAAATATTGTTAATTTTGAAGACGATACTTCTGAGTACATTTTACTCTTACGAAACAATTTTAGCTCTCATAGTTTTCTCATAACGCGGTGTCAAAGTCAAAATTGCTTGTTACGCTGCCATGCAAATAGTGAAAACTAACTGACCTACTTAAACAAAATAGTTCACTGTGAACTTACACCCCATGAACTATGCAATAAAATATTTTAAAAACCCACACAGTAATATTCTGAATTTAAAAGAAAATCGCAAAAAGTGCAGAAAAAAGTTGCGAATTCAGCAATTTAAAAAAAATACAAAATCAGTTCTTGAAATTCATTCAAATGTTTTATTACGTAGCTCATAGTATGTTATTTCACTGTGAATTATTTCATGTACGTAAGTCAATTGGTTTTCACTATGTGCATGGCAACGTAGCATGCTAATTTTGACTTTGACGCACCATTATGAGAAAACTACACGAGCTAAAATTGTTTCGTAAGAGGAAACTGCGCTCACAAGTATTTTCAACAAAACTAACACTATTTCAAATACGTATAAAATTATGACTTTTGTCGCACTTGAAACACCCTTAAGAAAAGCCAGTATCAGCTGTTGTCGACAAACATGTATATACGTATGTACAATTCAGGAAAGTATTATACAGCCGGGGAAAGGGGGGGTTGAATTAGACCGACACAGCGCAAAGGGCGATTCCTGAGTATATAATAATTGCCGTAAATAAAATAAATTTTCATAATTTAAAACATTTTTTTAAAGTACAAAGGAATCTCATTGTGCGTTTTTAAATATTTTAGCACCTGGCTTTTGTTATTACCATGTTCCTGTAACTTGCAAATTTTGTCTTTGTCATGTTACTATGGGAAAACTATGGAAATTAAAACATGTTTACAAGTTGAAAATGTAGTCAAAAGTAAGGTCTATAAAGCGATCATTATGAAGAGCTCACATAAAATTATGGATTTTTCCCACATGAACGCGGAGATACATAATCACGTACTCATTCATCTTCAGGAGCACATATCTGGCTAAAGCTATAGCGTGTTTAAAACAGCATCATTTCTATGTGTTTTTCATGACTGAGTGAAAGGGTTGCTCCATTGCAAGGGTGGTGGACATTTCTACCACATATTATAGTTGCTTGGTTTCCTTGTTTCCAGACTTACGAGACGTCGTCTATTATTTTGTCTTGCACCATAACCACACCACACTAGGTACAAACTACCAGCAAATTAAGAATATTCCATATGGCAGAACCGACCACACGTCCTTAAAATCCATAATATTACCCTGTTTTAGAAATGTTAATAAAATGCTTATTATCGAAGATCAAGGCTCGACAATCCGGGAATGATATTTCTGTACAACACATTACATTACTACATAGTTACGGACTGTCTTATTTTCGGAGCACTGATGGCAGATACGAAAAAGATACATTTTTTCTATCTGCCATCAGTGCTCCAAAAATAAGAAAGTCTGGGACTATGCAATAAAGTAAGAAGGTGTACAAAAGTGTAATGTACGTATTGTCGAGCCTTTATTTTCGATACTAAGCGAGGGAAAAAAGTTATGTCGAAAATTGTGATAATTCGCTGCTTTGGCGCGCCATTCCCCTTAAGGAATGTCGGAAGGAAGTTATTTAAAATATTTCATTTTGCTAGGAAGCTTGTGTACAGTCTACGTTTGTAACGTTTTCTTAATTGCTAACCAAACGTAAAAAAAAAAAAATGAAAGTTCTGAAATTAATTGAAATTCTTATTGATATAGGTCTTTCGAGATAAATTGAGCACTAAAAATGTTACCTTTGAAAAATATCACTAGCAGTTACTGCATATAATCCAACATTAACTATAACAAGAGACATTAGAAAATCGTGAAAATGTTTAAAATAGTCTCCAGTAAACTGTAGTACATTAACCGTGACACGTGTGAACAGTTTTGGGACAAATCACACACGCTGTGTGTCCAAGCTCTGCAGTTCTAACTGGGCCTGTTGTAGAGAGAAAAATGCTGCAAATAAACGATAGCCAATGTTGATACAAAACACTCAGGGCCGATATTATAAACCTCTTTCGAATGATAACCAACTGCTATCCCCATAGAGAAAGCATTGGTAAGCAGTTGGTTGTCATTCGAAAGAGGTCTAGAGATACGGCCCTCAGTGTTATATACATCACGTTGGAGCCTAACAAACAGTCAACCATTCCCGCGATTTTCCAGTGTTTCTAACTATAACCTTACTGCTTGTATGGTTGACAGCGAAATTACGCAATAAGTTCCCTGTTTTTTTTACTATTTAAATTCAACAATATAGAAACAAAATCAACTTAAATCGACATAATCGTATTTTACGTAATTAATAGACTTTTTTTATTAAACTGCATCGATTCATACTTTACCTTACACGCGCAAACCTCAAGTGACGTGTCCGGAGAGGTTAGACATTTCCCGCCGTTAGCCGTTACTCACGGAATCAAGTAGTTTGTAAGGCACGGATTGATACGAATTGGCTGAAAATAGAACGGGCGCTGTCTACCGCTATTTTCATCACCATGTTTTTATTTTTTATTTGTACCAGACATTGTTTTTTCCTTATTTTAGACACTAAATGTGAGTAAAGTTGGCTCTTATGAAAATTTTTTATCTCGTATAGTTTTCACGTAATGGCTTGTTAAAGTCAAAATTTACATGTTTCCGTTTTAAGGACTACACTGAAACCAACTGGCATACCAAACTGCATAAATCCACATTGGTTAAAGACATCGCAGGCTACAATGTCACGCCTATGGAAAAAAAATTGTATTTTCATAAAAATGCTGAAATTTAAAATGTAAATTTGAAAAAATTCAATATTTTTAATTTAAAATACAAAAATATTTTACTTTATGGTTTAACATAGCTGAATTCGTAGCCTATCATATCGTTATTCACTGTGAATTTTTTCAGTTTGGTATGTGAGTTGGTTTTAGCGTCGTCCTTACAACGCAAACATGCAAATTTCGGCTTTAACGAGCCATAAAAAAACGCAAAATAAAAAAAAAAATTATAAGAAAACAATTTGGTCTCATTTTGTGTCTAAAACAAGAAAAAAAACTGGTACAAATAAAATAATAAAAACATGGTGATGAAAATAGAGGTAGAACGCGCCCTCAAGCTGCTCCCTTTATCCAGGAACAGCCTATCAGCAAACCTCTTAGCTTATACACTGTGATGTGTAACCAGCGATTTGACGTTGTGGCAGCCGAGAAGGAAAAGGGGTGTCCTGTAGCGACTGTGAAAGCATCAATTATAGCTCATACAACCACATTAATAATTGTGCATTTTAGTATCGGTTCCGTTGAAGGTGAGCTGAAAGGGTTTTACTGCCCTTTAAGACCATGCTCTCTAGTTTCTATATTTTTTAGCGATAGTAATTTTTACGCTTAAACGAGAGCAGATATAAAAAATCTGCCTGGCAGTTTTGTTTAGAATCGTCTTCTCCATGTTGGCTGACTTTTTCAAGTCAGTAAATACTGTGGTTTTACTTAATTATGTAATTAACGAAATTCTGGTTGACTTTTTAGACGAAACCGTACAATTTCATGCTTTAAGAAAATTAGTTATAAAGGCAATAACAATTTCAAACAAAACTGCTAAAAAGATTTTTGATATCTGCTCTCGTTTAAGTAAAAACAAAACAAAAAAAAAAAACATTTATCGCAAAAACAACAGAAACTAAAGAGCACGTGGCCTTAAGAGTTATTGAACGATAGCTTTTATTTTACGTTTGAGGCACGGAAACTGGGAAGGCGATAAGTCGAATGTAACACGTCCGTCAAACAATTCATCGCCTCTAGGCGCGAAGGACTAAACTAGCGCGCAGTGTTTTCGTAGAAACTGTTTTTGAACGGGACTTCAAGCGAGGAACCTGTTATTTTATTGGTGGAAAGTATGAGGTAAAGTCCAATTCAGGTTTATATGATTTTATTTTCCGATTACTCAGCTACAGCAACGTGAAGAAGTTGTATTTAGCAGTTTTTGAGGATCTTGGAAATCATGTTTTTAACTAGCGGACGACATTTCTAAAATCATAGGAACACAGTTTGAAGTGTGTCTTATTTTCGTAGATGAACGCATTGAAAACATTTTAAATAGTTATACAAGAAATAATAATTCCCGTACCACGCTAAGGCATGGCTCAGCGCCAGATCCACTGACTATTAAGGGTGTTCAAGTGCGATGATAAAGTCATAATTTTATATTTGTGTGAAATAGTGTTAGTTTTTTTTTAGACAATACTTGTAAGTGCAGTTTCCTCTTACAAAACAATTTTAGCTGGCGTAGTTTTCTCATAACGGTGCGCCAAAGTAAAAATTTGCATTTTCTGCTGCAAAGCAAATAGTAAAAACTAACTGACTTACGTATGTGAAACAATTCACAGCGAAATAACGTACTATGGGCTACGTAATAAAACATTTTAAACAAATCCCGCGAACTGTTTTGTATTTTAGACAATTGCTGGATTTGCAACTTTTTCCTGTACTTTTTGCGATTTTTTTTAAAATTCAAAATATTGCGTTGTGGATTTTTAAATGTTTTATTGCATAGCTCATGGGATGTAAGTTCACAGTGAATTATTTTGTTTAAGTGGTCAGTTGGTTTTCACTATTTGCATGGCAGCGTAACAAGCAAATTTTGACTTTGACGCCCCGTTATGAGAAAACTATGAGAGCTAAAATTGTTTCGTAAGAGTAAAATGTACTCAGAAGTATCGTATACAAAACTAACAATATTTCATAAAAATACCAAATTATGACTTTATCACACTTAAGCACCCTTAACAACGATGTCCGAGCCAGGATTTGAACGTAGGACCTCTTGTACAGTAGATCGGCGCCTAACCGATTACGAAACGGAGGGCGGGTCGGTTCCGTTGAAACCTGGCAAATTTGGCAGGTCACATCACGTGTTCAATACGCGTAGTCTTCTGGGAATTTATCAGCTGCACTCCACCCTCGCGGATACTGAAGTGTAGTGTAAACAAGCGATATCTCGCTGGTTGGTCGCTAACTGACATTCTACTTCCCTCGTAGTTAAGTTGTGAAGGCGTACAAGTAACAGTTCGCCAGCTGCTTTGAAAATAGACTCTTATAACTCTGACGATATTATCCATTTTCATTTGCACTGGCTTTAATATTCACATATCCCGTCGTTATGTGTTTTCCTCTACTATATTAACACCACATTTCTATCATTCTTCGTTCTATTTCTTAAAGTTTTCATCGCATTGTTTACCAAGCACGGCAACTAATTCAGCAACGTTTTTTTTTTAATCCAGACATTTCGTATATGTGCTCCTCTTTGTGAACTGTCGCAACCAGGTCATTTCACGTGCTGGTCTATTTGAGCTGAACGACTTCTTTAAGGTGACGGTTCACGAATTTGCTCCGAAAATGGTACTCTTTGTTCGAAAATACTGATAATATTAATTAAGTTAAGAATAAAGGAACTACTTATACAGGAAGCAGAAAGTTCGTAGATTTTTATGATGTATCAAACATATTAGATACACTCGCCCAGATTGTGAAAATAAATGTCTAAGTTTGACTGTATTAGGTCCACGAAGTGACACTATTTAATGGAATATGAGTGTAATTAGTGTGTGATGACTGAAATCTAAGTTTTAAACAGTAATTTTTAACTGTCCTTTGTTAAATGTGTTAATGCTAGTTTTGTTATTCATTCCAATTTTTTTTATGATATTTTTTTCCCCTTTGGATCAATATACCATGGGTTGGAAAACTATATTTTTGTTGTATAGAATTAATAAATTTGTACATTCGTATACAGAGATCGTATCTTTAGAATTCTTTATTGTCTAATAATAATAATAATAATAATAATAATAATAATAAAAACTCACAGAATTCCTCTGGCATTGCTGTTTTTCGTTTTTTTGTGTGTTATGTCGGTTTTTTGTTCTATTTTGTACTTTGTCATTCGAAACAAGTTTGATCAGCAAAACATGAGCAATGACGTGTGTCCACAGACCAATACATTCTAATCCTATTTCAGATAGAAATAAATTCACACAGTAACGAAATTATCGTTTTTTTACTGATTCTTAAATTTTGGAGTTAGTATGTATTGGAATTCAGGTCGCCACACACACACACACACACACACACACACACACACACACACACACACACATATATATATATATATATATATATATATATATATATATATATATATATATATATACATAGCAAGCAAACAGTGCATTATTTTTCCAAAACGGTTTCATAGAACTGTGCATCGTGTGACAGCTCTTGTTACCAAATTTTTCAAACCATTCCGTCAAAAAAGTTTTGAGTTTTTTAAACCAATATTTGAAAAAGTATCTAGTGTGGCCTTATTAACGCCTCAAGTATAGGTCAATCACTGTAAACCGAGCACTTGGGCACCTTTATTTAGATCGGTTTTCATTCGATTTGTGCATTTCCGTTGAAAATTAATGTAAAAATCGCCATGCGCTTAATTAAAAAAAAAAAAAAAAAACAGTGTTTGTATGCAG
Source organism: Medauroidea extradentata (assembly GCA_003012365.1). Lineage (NCBI taxonomy): Eukaryota > Metazoa > Arthropoda > Insecta > Phasmatodea > Phasmatidae > Medauroidea > Medauroidea extradentata. Next base: position 6,880 of record PNEQ01132279.1, read on the forward strand.
CGAAAAGACTCGGATTGGTAGAAAATTGTACTAAGGAAAGGTCACTTATGGGCTTTAGGTCTCGTCGACAGCGAGGTCATTATAGACGGTGACACAACTTGGTACAATGACAGGAGCTGGGAGAGGAGTCGGCCATGGCCTTTGTTAAGAAACCATCCCAACATTTGCCTGGAGCGATTTCGGGAAACCATGCGAAACCGAAATCAGGATGGTTGGAGCCGGGAATCGAACCCGTGTCCTCATGAATACTAGTCCAACGTGTTACTGTTGCTCCACCTCGCTGGGTTATTCTGCCGTCATAAGTTTGTAGGCCCTAACTCCAAAACACCTAATTTTACAGGAAACAAGAAAACTGAAAAATTATCACATGTATCATTGTGTTGATCCCCTAAACAATTTTGCTGCCTAAAAGTAATAACTGGATTTAGTTGCTTGGACCTAATCCTTTGCGAAATGAATGACTGTCAAAGAAAACCAAACAAATAATAGGAAAACATAAATAAGCAGAGTATGCATTAGTCAACGGGATACATACGCAGCATGAATTTAAAAAAATGGAAACGGGTCAAATAAAACACGGAACAAGCAGATAATAAATGAGAATAATAAAAATCTAAAAAACCAAGTTAACGTGCGACACAACGATGAGACGAAACAAAAACACAGTAGACATCAGACATGAACAGAAATATATTCCAGACAGACTAACTTGTAGAAAAAAAATGCAGTATTTTATACCGAATCAGGAAGCAACACAATAAATAAATCAAGAAATTTGGAGCAATAGGCGTCATTTCAGGTTTTCATTGGGGCAGGGGGGGAGGGTGTCAAGATTTTTTTCGGCTACAGTGACCTTGCTGCATCTTTTTTTATTAATTAAACATGAATAAATTAGAAACTTTAATAATAACACTTCAGCAGTTTTATGTGCTTGAGTTAGCATTATTTAAACACCAAATAAAAAAAGGATTTTATACACTTAAAATTCTAAATCGAGAGAGGGTATTTGCACTCCCTGCCCCCCTAAATAACGCCCCTCATTTGGAGTCAGGGCCTTTTAACTTATGAGGGCAGTATTGTACTAATGAAGGGTGTCCAAGTGCTCAGTTATTCGTGAATGGTGTATATAAATGTCGCCCTACCCAGACTACCATAGTGACTTATCATGACGGGTTGTAGTAAACAATCCTTAACTTCGCCTTCACCCTGGAGGAACACAACGCAGCCCCCTCTCAGATGAAAGGACAGCTTTGTGTGCGGGTTTGTGTGCGTCTCCCCTTCTGACTCCGCTCATTTGCTCACGAAGCGCCGTGTCAGCGGGCTTTAATCTAATCGACGTTTATTATCTGCGGACGTGATAAGAGCAGAGACGGGCGCACCTTGGGTTAGTCCGCGACAGGTCTGTATATCGCCACTCTTCTCTCCGGTGCGTGCGTGCGTGGACGGTGCGTGATGGACCAAACAAGCTGACTTCTCCCCCTCCGGCCTCGAGCATGGTGAGTTGAGAACACATCACTTCTCGTCGGTGTGCAACTACTTGCAAGATGTCGCGTCGCTGTTACCGGACATTATGAGATTCTTTCTACCACCTTACGCGATTTTAGTATAATAGGACCTAAAAATTTTTACTTATTAATTAGTTAGTGAGTGAGTGAGGGTATTGTGAAGATTTACCATAGTTTTGGTACGTCGTGTATCGTGATCAGGGTTTCTCTCAGGAGTCAGAGGTGGGTAGGAGGGCGAAGGAATTACAGTTCTAAGAGATTAGGGCGGGAGGGGAAGGGGTTGGAGGAGGCTTAGATGATGAGAGAATGTTATTTCAATCTTTCCTAAATAATATGGTCGAGGAAGCGGAGGGGCGTGGCAAAGCTACGGAAGGGCGCGCAGCCCATTGCACCCACCTCACGAAGGGTGTCTGAAAGAAACACTATCCTTAAATTAAGGCTCGGTTTCAGTCGCCATATTGCATTTTATTATTTTTTGCTTTTTTGGAATTCTGCGAAGAAAAAATATTAAATATGCGATTATACCTCGAATTCTGTTTACATTTCGCTACAGTACAGACCTTGCAATTTAGCTGTTAACATATAATTGCGCCGCAATGTGTGTGGCAAAAAATTTTTATATTCATAATTTTCCCGACAAATTGCGACCTAACTATACATTACTAGCTGTACTTCCATTATTGTACTGTAGCTCAAGTTAAATAGAATTTGCGGTATAGTCGCCGATTTAACATTTTTCTTCTCAGAATTAAAAAAAAAAAAAAAAAAATCAATATGGTGACTAAAACCGAGCCTTACTTTGATTAGTCTTTTAACAACACTGTTATTGCTTTAGCGTGTCACCTACGTGTCGCTTCGAGAGAGTCTCTCTTCGTGTTGCAGATAGATTCTGACGACGAAACAGTGAGTTTGTTGAACTACTTACATTTTGTCCACTGTATGATGTCCATGACATGTTGTCCCAAGTTGTGCGTGTGGAGGAGGTCGGGCTACCTTATCTCTGGGTCGATATGAAGAGATTACTGACCAGGTGGGAAGTATGGCGGTGGTTTGAATGTATACCTGAAAATATTTTTTCTATTCCACTAGCCCGTCCGTTAACCAGGAAGAACTTTCCTTGGTTCGTTGTGCATCATTCAGCTGCCATAATTTCCTGGGCTGTCACAATTCCACCTTCAATCACTCGATCACCAAGCTGGTAAGCTTAAATGGTTCCACTTATAGAACATATTGGGTTAAGTTTTTGAATAACTCTCACTAACTGTCAGAGAAGTGTACTCATTCGTGCGATACACTGCGCCGTAGTTGTGGCCCTGAAAACTGCTGGCCACAAACTATTACGGACATGTGATGAATCCTGGTGCGTTGTGAGCGATTCTATCCCAAGTTTATGTTTGTCGGTCAGCCTCCATCGTTAGCGATTGTCGCTTCAAACTTGATGTTATTCTCTGGAATTCACTTTGACGATACATTTCTGTGTTCTCTGCGCGAGAGGTTTAAGAATTTTAAAATTATTTTCAAAAGAAAACGCCAGTATTTTTGAAATTCGGTTATTATAGATGCCTAGATATTATCATATTAAAAATTATAAAGTTTTCCATTTTTGTAAATTTTGTGGTTTCAAGCCCTTATTTTTCTGAAAATAGTTTTGCATTTTTTACTCGAAAGTAAAGCATACTGCCGCAAAGTGCTGTATAAATAAACGTCCACTGATAAAATATCTACTCGGCAAAGAAAACTAATGGAATTTTGATGAGTAGTTCAGAGAATATTGACGATTGAGTATTCCAGCCGTCCGCTCGCAATCGTACCTTATATACCCCTTAGGCCGTGCACGTATGTCAATGCTAAATACTTTTATTGAAACTTGCAGGTTTCTCGAAGAGAGTGTGTAAAAAACCGGTAATATCAGAAGAAAAAAAAAACATTAGTTACCAACTTTTTATGCAAATATTTTGCCCGAGTGACTTATGAATGATGCGTAGTTTCCGATGTCGACATTTTGTAAAATTAATTGCTACAGTAATATATTACGCTAAACAAATAAGTTATTCTGAATACATTTTTTGATTATAAAGATGTAAAAACTGTTACCAACTAATAACTATGATTTCCCATTTACACAAACCTAGAGACGAACTTGTAAAGCTTTAGTTTATGTCACACACCTCTTACTGCTATCTTGTTGAATACCAGTAGCATACATATTTTGAAACTTTCTCAAAGGAAGCTGCTGATTACTAGTATTAATAGAATTCGGCTACAACTAAAGAGTGAAACGGAATAGAGCTCCAGTAAACGCAAATTGACATAAAAGCGAGTCGCGTTCCAGTACCGGCTTATGTACGGAGAAAAACTGCCATTAGTGTAATACTTTCTTTCGTAAACGTTTCGGTTGCGGGGTTGTAGTGGTCGTACTACTTGCCTCGCCCCCCCCCCCCCCGCGATGCTGGGTGTAGGGTTCGCCACTGATTTTCGCATTAGCGGGCATTGTCGTTGGCCGGCTGCTTTCCTCGGTGTGCTCCCATTTACTCTGCTCTTGCATTCCGTCGCTGCTACACATATGCCTCACATCTTCACGAGCGTTCGCCAAATGTCTCCTCTCCACGCATTTCTTACGACTTTAGGTGTCTTCTGTCACAAATTACAGACCAATTTCTATTTTAAGTAATGTATCAAAAATTCTAGAAAAGTGTGTCAAAAAATATTTTATTAGAGAAAAACCAAATAATATATAAAAATCAATTTGGTTTCAGAAAAGGGGTAAGTACAAATGATGCATTGAATAAATTAACAAACTTTGTCCATGATGCTATCGAAAATAACAAAACCTGTCTATGTGTCACTTTAGATCTTGCTAAAGCATTTGATACAGTATCACATTCAATATTATTGGAAACAAAGGAAAAAATTGGTATAAGGGGATTGGCTAACAGATGGTTTAACAGTTACTTAGAAAATAGAATACAATGTGTTAAAGTAAACAGTAAGGTTGGAAATTCAATGAGAATAAATACAGGAGTCCCGCAGGGAAGTATTCTTGGTCCAATTCTGTTTTTGATTTATATAAATGATTTGTGTAACGTAGATATAAATGGTCAACTAATATCTTATGCAGACGATACTGTGATTCTTTTTTCATCTGATTCATGGACACCAGTTTTTAATATAGCTAATGAAGAGTTAATTAAATTGAAATCCATATTAGATAAAAATTTGCTCTCTCTTAATGTAACTAAAACAAAGTGCATATCATTTTCTGCAAACAAATCTGGTCAACCAAAAGGAACACCAAGAACTCAAAATACATACTTAACTGTAGTCAATTAAATGCGAACTGTAAATGTAACGTCATAAAACGAGTAAAGGAAACAAAGTATCTGGGTGTTATGTTAGATTGTAATTTAAAATGGGACAGGCATGTTTCCTACTATACATTTGTGGAACTTTAGATCTGTTTTATCAATTGAATTTATAAGAATTTTTATGTAGCTATAATTCAATCTGTTCTGCTGTACGGTATATTAGCATGGGGATGTATGAACAAAACGGCAATCAAGCCACTAATTTTAATACAAAAAGTTATTTTACGAACTGTGTTTAGAAAAACTTTTAACCATCCATCAAAATAATTTTTCAGTCGTTTGAGAGTATTCAATATCAGACAATTATATATTAGAACCATATTAGTCAATTTCTTGAACAAAAAGTTACCATTACAGTATTTATCTCATATATATCCTACTCGATCTAATTTAAACCAAAATTTACCAATCCCCCTAGTTCACTAAATTTCTCAAAGATCATCCACATTCTTGCTTTCAAAAATTGTAGCAATTCTTCCTGAAAATATATAATTAAAAATATAAACAAAAAGATATATCGATTGATGGTTAAATAACTTAACTGATGATGAGTTGTCTTTAATCTTTAAGTAGTAGTTTTACTGTAGTTAATTATGTTCACATTCTTTATATTTCAAATTGTTAAATACAATCTGTAGGTATCCATCAAAAACTAAATTTTTTTTGTATTCATGCAGCATTAAATTTTTGTTCTCAAATTAATTTATACCAGATGACAAGTTTATTACATAATTAACCGCAGCTATAGAAAATAATTTGTCTAGTAACACTCACACGCAAGCTTTGCTTATGTGAGTGTGATGTCTTCCATTATATTAAAAGTATTTATGTAAAGTGCTGTAATCGGTATATGGAAATAATAATAAAAAAACGTTGTTTTATAACACATAGGCGAACAATTAGTTCAATTTGTAGATACTGTTTGAGATTATGCTCTCAAAATGTTTTATTCGTACAGTTGTTGCAAAAATTGTGTGGCTTTTGTGACGTACAAATGAAATCAAACAAATTACTTACATGCAATTTAACAAAGGCGAATAAGTCTCGTACATTGCGAAAGTTATTAGACGAAAATTTTTGGACAGATTAAAATAAATAAATGAGCAAAACTTTTCTTATTTCAAGCAATCAAAAAAATTAAATCCTCGTCAGAATTCAAAGACGTCTTAAGTAACTCTAGGCATGTAATTTCTGTGTGAATTAACTAATTTCAGTAAGTGAGTCAGTTTTCATTGTTAGTAGCTTACATCAGAAAATATTTAAAATTGTGGATTTGATATGCAAAAAATTTGTGCGCGATTTTTATCTTAGAAAAAAGCAAATCACGAAGTCAGCAAGTACAGTATATAAGGATTTAGTACAGGAATAACTTTTTACGTAGACAACGTCCTCGGAAACCGATCCAATGCGGCTATACTCTATGCACCATAAGTTTGTCTGGTTTCGACATTCCTCTTCTGTGTAAAGGGTCTATAAAACAAGGTTTGCAGAAACCCTGTTTTTCATGAAGCCAGGATGGTACGTTTTAATACAATAGGACTGCCAGGCATGTTTCTCAGAGCAGAAATGTCAAAATCAGGAAGACTTATACTGCATAGACTAAACAACCGTGTGAAGGTTACGAGTCATATTGTCTGTGATGTGTGCGTGTTTGTCGACGCCATTGACAGCGTGTATTTACACGCGGGCGACAACTACGAAGCTACGAGTACACATCCTCGCTAGTCGCAGTGTGTTGATAAACAATGTTGGCGGCTGTAACCCACTAAACGGCAGTCTTCACGAAGCAAAATACTTTATACTCTCGGGGAAAAATAAATATTTCATTTGAAAGAGCCCTGGCGTTTTTGGAGAACATGACTTTAATTGTCAACCGCAATAAATAAATTTCCGCGTTTCTGCGTCACGTATTTTGCACGCGCGATTGTAGTTCTATTATAAACAGAAGCGGTCTATCGTACCTGAAATGTAGGGCCTAAGTTACGGTATTCGGTTCAGTGGGTATCCTAGGTAAGAGATTTTGGCTGATTAGAGCATAACAGTTGCTCACAGAGTTGGTGAAACTGTTTTTTTTGTGATTAACCTCTTTTTTGTTTCAGCATATTAGCTTCGAGAAATCCGCCATTTTCGTATTTAACACTGACATTATGTGAAAGTCCACCGAGCGGTGTGCAAAGTTTCGGCCGATAAACCAGTGTCTGCTTTGGAATAGCATTCGCATCTGTATGTAGGAGTGTCGTGCGCTAAGGACAAAAAAAATGGCATTCGTTTTTCAAAAGGTGGAAATTTCACAACAATATGTGTTCAGCTAATTTAATTCAAATTTATATTTGACTGAAAATAACGTAAAGACAAATTCGCTTCTGACCGCCATCTTCGAAATGAGGTTCTCGAATAAGTGCAATATAAATGAAATTAAAATATTATTCTGTGCACTGTGCGTAAAATACTGAGCTATAAAAGCAGTTGGGGTAGTGATTCCAGGTTCCCTTGTGCATCGTCTGGAGTGTACGTCGTTTTCAGTCATACGTACGCACGTAGCAAACATTTTTACATGTATCTGTTTGTTTTCTAAGGTTCAGCCAAGGAGTATGTAAGGCCACGGTGGAATGTTACTTCACAAAGACAGAAAAAAAAAGGGGATAGCATTAATTCTTGTCTTTAGAACGTACTATTGTTCCAGAGTGTATCATGTGACAGAGGTGACGGTGAATCAGTGAAAAAGGACCACTTCGGTGAAATTCCGGTAGTTTCGGTCAAAAATTAGGAACTGAGCGGATTGTTTCAGTGACGAAATCATACTGATTTAAAAGTGATTTTCACTTATCAATTTCCCCTACCTGTTGACTGATTTTTAGTGAATCCTACAGGTTCATCAGTTAGAAACAGATTGTTAACTGGAATTTCAGTGATTAACATTTCGCAGATTGTAACCACTGGTTCGTATTTAGCGTATTTATGTGTTCGTGGGTTGATTAACTAAAATACATGCGTCCATGAATATTTTTTTCTTTTGTAGTTTCAAAGATAACAAAATATTTCTGTAAGTAATAATGATAAAATAAAGGTGACGACAAATATACCTATGCTTTCCCTCCGCTCTATTCTAAGAGTGACACTGTCCTTCTTCCTATCGAAAATACTTATTTACCCGGCTCTAGTGGCGGAAAATAATTTCCCTGTAAAATAATTCCACTATGGATTTCATTCGGGATGGCCGAGATTTCATTTTTTTTTCCGGTCCAGCCGTTCTGGGTTTGGTTTCCCGTTGTTTCTTAGAGCCACCGGTTCCACTACTAACCGCTTTCTGGAAGTGACGGTCAACATTATGACCTAGATCATAGCCATCTTTAGTACAAGGCTGCGGCCTTAGATCTGGCAACCCTGTTAGGAAGGGTCATTTTAACACTTCTTTTGTCTCGCCAAAGGCAGCGACTTGCCCTGATTCGCCTGTGTGTAGGGTAGAATAACGAATCAGGTACAGCCATTGCCTTTGAAGACTGAGCTAAAGGCATATACACAATTGAATACTTTAGCATTTGACTTTAACTTCCCGTTACTTTATGTATTTCATCAATACACAATACAAATGTAAAGTTAAAGTAAAGACAGTTGAAAAACCATTGGGAATCTGTTTTTTGAAACGGAAATATTGTGGTATAAATCATTTGAATATTTACCGGAAAAGCGTATCACGTAGATATTAAAATAATAAAAGAAATTATTAATATTTTTTATTTATTATAATATTTTTCATAACAAAAGTAACGCCAGCTATTGACGTAACTTAAAGTTCGCGTACGAATATTTTTCCAAAGCTAGTTACACGGATTTTCGAGTACATTTTAAGAAAAATTTGTTACTTTTTCACGAAATCCCACTACTGGAGAACAGAATTGTACTCAGAAATAAACATTTTTTGTTCTAGCATACATAATCAGCTGGTTCTTTGCGAACGGCCATCTTGACTCTGACTTTAGGTTTCAGTTTTTCGGAAACGTAAAGTCAAGGCTGCTTGACTTTAGCTGTGGCGACGCCATTGTGTACGACGCCATAAGAAGCCATGCATAGAAAGCTATCGTAAAGTCAAATGCTAAAGTTTTCAATTGTGTATAGGGCTTAAAAGAAGTGTTAAAATAACCCTTGTGTGCAGGGATGCCAGATCTAAGGTCGAGGTCTTCTACTAAAGATGGCTATTCCTAAATCCAAAAATATTTTGCTGGTCTTAGATTGAACTCGTCAAAAAATTATTATTTTTATTTTTGTCTACGAGGCTAACGCTTTCCGTTGAAGTAGTTCGGTACGGTTTATGATTCATTATAAGTGCGGCGCGGCCGATAATTAGTATATTCCCATCTGCTGTGCGTGTTGCCAGGGTAGTGGTCGATCTGTAGAAGAACAAACAGTCTGAGAAGGGTACGTGGACGTCTGGGTTTACGTCAATTTTGTATGTGTGTATTTTGCATACATTAGGACGTACACGTGAGTAGGTGCGCGCGCAGTTGTTGCTTTGCACATGCGTGGGATACGTATGTTTGTGGACGTTATAGAGTGTGGTATGTGCGAGAGCGCGACCCGCATTTTACAGTCATTTTCTTTGGGATTGACTGGCATCAAGTGATGACACATGCATGTGCGAATTTGGTGGTTTATGGAACACACATCGATGGAAACTAAGTGAAGCATAAAGCATCTGCAATGGAAAATCTTTTCGGAACGTCACAAACGAAACGACGGCTGTTGCTAGGATAATTTGTTTGAAAACTCTTTTAACTACGGAAAATTATTTCACTAAAAAAAGTGAAACATTACTATTTGTGCACGCTCACGCAAGAGCTTTTCTAGTTCAGTGAATAAACCAATAAAATATTTCTACTATCTCGTAAAGCTTCTAAAACAGATCAGGTAGGCAATGGTCTTAATGTGATAATTTTTGTTAGTTTATCTGTCAGGTATCATCTCCCTGGGGTGTCACCACAGTGTTCGGTCTCCTCTGAATGCTTTATTTAGTAATATCGCCAATCAGTAATTCTCTGTCAACATTGTTGTGAAAAAAAAAATTGCGAGTCGAGGCTCCTGTGATAAAGCGATGATGTGTTTTCTCACAGTAGTACTTACGCGCATGGCGTACGTATTTTTTTAAATTTAGAGTAAGCTTGCTATTTAAGTATTAAGTTGTGCATCTAGATAGGATTTCGATTCCGAAGAATTTTCAATTAGGTTTAAATGGATTTTGACATTAAAAGCAGGTGAAAACTTGCAGTGGGATGTGGGAACTGATTTTAAAAGGCCAATAGTTAACATCACTTTACTTTTTATACATAATCGGCGGATTCTTTTTTTTTTTCTTCGCAAATTCAGGAATTATTTTGTAAATATTTGTTAATATTTTAAAATTCACTATTCTGCAAATTCTTATGCATCGTTTGGCACTAAATAGTAGGCCCTATAAAAAAGTTGCGGTATCATCCAGTAATGTGAACATTATCTCTTTTTTCGTGGCAAAGAAAGATTTTTTTTTATTTGAGAGGAGAAAACAATGGTTATCACTTATCATTCAAAGTAAAGCTGTGTAGAAGATGTGCTATGAAATACTGTAATCTGGTTAATAAATCTTCAACTAAACTAAAATTGCTTCGGAAACAAAGTAAAAACGATGTACCTGAGTGAAACCTTTACCCGTATAGTAATTTTGAATAACAAATACATTTAAATAAAAAGAAAGTACTTCTTAAATTTGGCCGTTGTGTTTTTAAAATCAACCTAGACGCAAGCGAGTAGTAGGGTACTTTCGTACCTATGCGTTGAAATCATTACACCCTACCGGAACCGTGCTACATAAATAACGGTACTAAATGTTATTGATTTGTACTTTCCGCGCTGTTTACAATTATAGGTGATTCGGGATAACGTGAGCACTAAAAATGCCCTGCTAAAGTTCTATTTTCAGCCAGTTCGTATTTTTCCGCGCGTAACGGCTAACGACGGAGAATGTCTAACATCTCTGGACACGCCACTTGATGTTTGCGCGTGCAAGATGACTTGTGCAATCAGTATGAATCGATACAGTTTAATAACAAAATTTAATTTTATGTAACACAATTTTGTCGATTTCGGTTGATTTTGATTCTGTATTGTTGTAAGTTAAACGGATACGGAACTATATTGCGTAATTTCGCTGCCGACTATGCAAGCAGTGAAACAACTATAATTAATGTTAAATTTGGACGACATTAAGTAGAAAGGAACCAACCAACAAATTAATCGATTTGGAGATAATCACAGTACATAGAAGGAGAAGGTCCTAAGTATATCTAAGAAAAAGAAGTACTAATTCATAATATTTAACGGAAAATAAGAACCCAGAAAAAAATTATTTACACATGGTTTAGATACACACAGGAAACTTAGACCTTGAATATCTCAGTTCCGGTTAAATGTGGGTTGGTTTCTTTGTGCTTAATGCCATCCATTTTAGTGCCCACTTTATTTCGAATTACCTATAGAAAGAAGACAGGTATCCTCAATTTACATCGTGTATTGTATCTGTTAACTGAAAATACGATGCAGTTAATTACTGGTACTTACTACGTGCATAACAAAATATGTTGCACGTAAACTTTGAGTAAAATGAAGCATTCTCATTGACTAATTTTTTCATGATTCATCCGAAACCGTTGGACCTAGGAGTATCAAGAATAAATATTCAGGGTGGCTTCCCTGTCAGGCGCAGAGAAAAGTGTTTATCTAATCTCTGATTACGAAGGTATATATTTTCAGAATTTATTCCACAAGAGGCTGACAGCCCACTCAACTCCAGTTCGCACATGATTGGCCCAAAATGTGCGTGCGTCGTTCGACGCCTATGTAGCTCGGAAAAGTGAGGAAAATATAATATAATAAAATACGGACTTATGACAACCCCGCCAAAAAACAGGGAATAGGCTATTTAGTAGACCTGTAATTGTTGGCCAGGTTTCTTTGGAAAATATTATAGTAAGGTTATGTTACATTTTTTTTGGAGACGATTGTTTTCTCCTCTTTACAATTTTTGCTGTTTATTCAGTACTAAGCATCTGTTTGGACGTTGTTTTACTGGTCACTGAGTGTGCATTTGTTGTGCCTTGTGGCGCACATCCTAACGAAACGTTCATACACTGTTTACAATGTCACTCTTTCAAAGTGCAGAGCTAACCAAAAGTGTCCCAGGTCGAAGTGAGCTGTTCCAATGACTGACGCACTCCAACTTAGCGTGTAGTGTCAGAAACATGTTGGCCTTTTACCGCTAATACAGCACTGCCACTTATGAAGAAGACACGCAAATTGCTGCTGGAATGGTCTCTGTGGAACTTTTAAATATTTAAATCTTACACCTTGACACATGGAGTCACTACACTTAAGACTACAGAAAATAGCGTGTTTTCTTTACGCACCCACCATATCTTATGGATTTCTTCCAGATAACGAAATTATACTAATTTCTTTTAAACAGATGATTACAACAGAAAATTCCTTAAGCTTGACTACAGTCCTTCACGATAGTTTGCCATACCGAAAGAATATACTAATTTCATATTTTAAATTACCAATCGTAAAACTTGAATAGTTAATATTGAAATTGTACGTTGAGACAATTTTTCGTCCACGAATGAAGCAGCCGTTGCCTTACTAGAATAAGAAAAATTACAGCAGAATTATGAGGAGAGATCTTTAGTTGCTAGCGATTTATTACCCCCTCGTCATCACAACACACGCACGCATGCGGTGATTAGTCGTTAAAATAAAGTAAAAAAAAAAAAAAATGCGTAATTTTGTGTCTCAAGGTAATTAACTATTGATGATGGGAAAATACCTCACGGTAAGGTTAGTTTTAATATATTAACTATAATTAGAGACACTGAAAAATCGCTAAAATGTTTAAAATAGTCTCCAGTAAACTGTATTATATTAACCGTGACACGTGTGAACAGTTTTGGGACAAATCACACACGCTGTGTGTCCAAGCTGTACAGTTCTAACTGGGCCTGTTGTAGAGAGAAAAAATGCTACAAATAAACGATAGCCTATGTTGATACGAAACATTCAGTGTTATATACAGCATGTTGGAGTCTAGCAAACAGTCAACTAATCCCGCGAATTTCCAGTGCCTCTAACTATAATTTAAGTCAACATGAAGACCTGTCTAAGGAACTTGTAATGTTTTCCAAATATTGTAAATCTTCTCTCCGCACAATTGAACGGATATTCATAATTAAGTTTTTAGTTCTGCGATAAACTAAACAATTCGTAATACTGTCAATTAAACATGGTAAAGTATCATTACCAATGACAGAATGGCTTTTTCATTATAAAAAGGTTTTAAGGCACTTCGTGTATATAAACTTAATATTAAAAGGAAGTAATGCGCAATTAAATATCAAATTTGAAAACATTAATTTCCCCACATATTGGTAACTGATTGACGTGAACTGACATCACTTAGAATATTTACTTTATTTTGAGTAAGGCACGGCGCCAAGGGCGATGTTGACCGGCTCATCTGGTGCGTAAGACACAGAAACGGCGTGCAGTAGTATCGTAGATCACTCGTCCGTTTGACACTTCAGTGGTTTGGACACTACCTTTCCGTCGTCGTTTGAAGTGTATTTTACTTTCGTACATTGACACAATGGGCACATGCTAAAATAAAAACTATTACGAACACACTGCAAAGCATTTTGTGCGTGGTAGGCAGCGCCCTTAAGAGCCGATGAGGGTGTAGTGATGTGAAGGGACAACACAACATCAACGCCCAATGAAAATTCTAACCCAGGACCTCTCGCAACGTAGACTGCCGCCTAGCCTAATTGAAGGCTGGCTACGAACATACAATAAGAGAAAAAGTGAAGGGAGAAGGAAATAAATGAAGCATCTCCTCAAGTACCACTGAGCCATGTTTGAATGCTATGATTTGTGTTAAATGTATGATTTATTATTATGTAAATATACCAAACTGATAACTTTTTTTATTTTTATGTTATTTGTACCAGATATTTTTTTCCTTGTTTTAGACACAAAATGCTATTAAATTTTGCTCTTATACATTTTTTTATCTCGTTGTAGGCAAGTTTCGCTATGTTAAACCACAAAATAAAAAATGTTTGTATTTTTAAAAATATTATTGATTGGTTTAAAATTTAAATTTTAGCCTTTTTATTCAATTCCAAAAGTTTTTATTCTTTGTTTTTGTGTACGTGAAATTGTAGCCTGTGACGTCTTTATCTATCGTTACCGATTTGTGCTTGCTTTGTGGATTTGTTTATCGGCGGTACAATTAAGCCTAGCTAATCGGCGGCCTTGAGGAAATGGACAGATACCTGCACCCCATTTCCTTCTCTTCTTCCAACTGCGATGTACAAGCTTTGTCTAACCGGCGTATTTTTATTTTTCCTTGCAGGTAAACCGGGTGTCCGCGGTAGGCGACACCCGTACCTTATGGGTGGGCGTGAGTGACCCCGACGATCCGCCCACCAAGTTCCCACGAAATAGGATCGTCACCAGCAAGGTACGTAACCATTCACTTATCACTATTCTGGGTTGTTGCACTCTGATACTACACTCAGGGTCTCTGTTGACACATGTTCGAGGAAAGTCGCGCACACGATTTGTGTTTAAAAAGAATACTTATTCAGTGTTTTAATGCCTTTACAAAAAAAATCGCTGAATACAATGTACTTGACTGTAGGAGTCAAGCATACGGAATTACTATTACATCATGAACTAGAACACAGTATTTATTTATAACTGATTTAATAGTAGATTAAAGAGGCTGTGGTTGATGCAGTGGCCAGAGCACTCCCCCTCCCCAAAGACCCTAGCAAGACGATACAGATTCGATTCCAGGCGGGGCAGGTCCTTAAATTTTCGCTTGTGGGAATTGTGCTGGGAGATACCGTAGGTCGGTGGGGTTTCTCGGGGATCCCATCCCCTTGTTCCGGGCGCCCCTCCATTGTCGGGCTTCTCATTACATGTCATCCTTTGGGCAAGCAACCAGATATAATAAACTGTACTAATGTGGACATACGCCATTGCGATGTGTGTCGTCCCAGAAATCTTAGAATGAGACTAAGAAAAAACAAACAACGAAAAATGAAGAAAAAAGGAGAAAGCAAGCCTAGTTGACTACATCCATAAACCAAAACAGCAGAAGATGAAAGATCCCACAATGAATTAGTCAACAACAAGTAAAGAATAAAATTAATAAACAACCAAAAATAAAAGTCGAAATACAAAATAATCTGTAAAACTCAGGACGTCACATTTAACACAGCACAGACAATACTGGGACGAATACAATAATGGACACAAGACAGGATAACGACGACGACAGCACAGACAACGGACTAGATGACACAACGATGAAGACATAGTCTTAGACTCAATCTACGATTTCTGGGACGACATATATGGCAATAGTGTATGTCCATAATAGTACAGTTTGTCATTCTGTCCCAATGCAAGAAACATTCAAAGACATAAGCAGATATACTTGTGACAGGTTGAACTTCGACACTGGCAAAGTGAAAATAAACTTTTAAAATAGTTCTGACACTATACTAAAGTTCCACAAACACGCAGAATCAAGGCCGCCCAAGGAATTTTTGGGTACCTGGGGAATGATGATTTTGGGATAATGAGATTTTAAAATATAACAGTATAAAATATCTTTGACTTTTTGATTTGGGGACCCCTTGCAATTGGAGGCCTGGGGCAAATTGCCCTCCCCTGTGGATGGCCCTGCGCAGAATTGTAGAAATGTTCTGTTTTTTTTTTCTTGCCAGGTTTACCTATTGTAGATGTGTCTGTTGGTTTTATGACTTTACAAACTGATATTTAATTTTTGTATGTATACATATTGATCTGTTAGGCTACTGGTGTGCCTCACTGCTCTAGAAATGTGTTGTAGCAATTTGGAATTTCTTGATGAACCTTCTTAAGGCGCCCGCCTACTGGTCGTGTGTTTGTGTGAGTGAGTCACGACGCTAAGGGCAGTGTTGACTGACTCATCTGGTGCAGTATTGCCTCTACTGCAAGGCGCTAAAACAGTGTGCAGTGGTATCGTAGATCACTCGCCTGACTGACACTGTCAGCGGTGACCCCATCTTTTTACTGATGGAAAGTTTTAAGAAAAGTCTATTTCATGCTCCTAGAGTAGTTTTTCAGATATAACAGGTTGAAAAAGCAGTTTTTAGCCATTTTGAGGAGCACCAAAATGATTTTTCTAATCGACGTGATGCTTTGAAACGACTCTTCGGGCATCGTTTGTAGTGTATTTTCTTTCTATACATTGACACATTGGGCATATGCGGAATATATTCTTAAAAAAATGTATTTATGAACATGCTGCAACGCACTTGAAGCGCAGGTAGGCGAGAACCTTAATGTACATCACATGCGCATGCATCAGCACATGCATACACTCTCACATATGTATGTGCGCACACACTCAACACACACAAAACACACACACAGACATACAAATACATACACACGCACTTTTATCTCCATATAAGCTGAAGTTTAAAAACCAAATACACTTATTTCAATCATGATTTTAGTGCCCGTCAAAATCACTAAAATTGGCTTTTCCAGACTGCCATACCTGTGAAAATATTGTTGAGTCCAATAGATCAATATGGTTTTAATGTGGAAAGCAACATTGTTGACAAAGTGGGCAATATTACACATCATGGCTGTAAAACTCTGGCCTGGTATGTATTGGTGTTCATTTTCTGATTCAGCCATGCTGTTTCAGCTTTCCATGGTTTTACAAAATCACTCCAGGAAAATGCAGGCCATATCCATTCCTATTCCTGTCGGTTGGTCAGTAGTTCCATTTATAAACAACTTTGCTGTTGATGAGACGAAACCATACATACTATCTACACAGCACTGATTTCAAAACTGCTTACCAAAATGCATTGCAAGTTGCATAATTTAAAGGCAAACACTTTCTCCATTTCAAACTAGTACTAACAGTTTTGTTGATTGATATTCGCCCGAGATTATTGCACAAAACTAAAGGAGGACTTTTTTGATAATTTAACATATCCAGTTGTGAATAATTAGTTTCAGTCTTCGGTTTCATCATTTTGTAGACAGCAAATTGATGCATCATATTTTTTTAGTGAAGGAAGAGAATATTGGCAGTTACTGCCACAAGACTACCCAGAGATTTTAGATTTCAATTCAAATACTCCTAATGTTTATTATTTAATTTTTTTTTTAATTTTTGAAACATACCATTATTTAATATCACATACGTTAAGGCAGTAATTCTTTATTAAATAAAATCTATTTTTAAAAATTTATTGGTGGACTAAGAACAGTGAAATACTGTAAAATGGGGTGAATAAGGATGCTGGGGTGGATAGGGACAACAACATTTCAAATAAAAAGATCTAGTTAAAATTTTTAAAACCAAAGTTTTTGTTAAGGTTGGCATGTTAATAATTTTACAAAGAGAAGTTGTGTTGAAACATAATTTATTTGCGATAAATTGATAAGCTCAGATTTTGTTGATAAGTTTGTCCCTATTCACCCCATTTTACGGTAAGAGCTTTTTGAACAGGAAAATAAACAAAAGTTTTATTCATAATATTGGCTATGTATTTTCAAAACTGTATAAGAATATTTTACATTATTTTGGCATATTTTAATTATTTATCAATGACTAAAAAAAAATTAATGCTCTTGAAGCAGACAGGTGTCTTTCTTTACTACCCAATAGAATATTAGCAAATAAAGTATTTGCTTAATTTTTCTCTATATCTGCCGAATATGTCATGTCCATGACGAAAGATGTAGGTTATAGTCAACATTAGAGGACAGCAAGTGCTGAACTAAGTAACACTGCACAGAATAAGTTATGTGAGTTAAAATACAGGTAAAGATAAGGTCTTAAACGTCTGGAAAAAGTCAGTCACTGCTACCAGTAAATCGAATTAGAAAACTGCTTAAGGTAAATAGGCACCTACAAGAAAATTCGTCAGTTCTCAAGTCTACAGTCATCACTTTTGCAGTTAAGTTTAGGAATAAAATTACCTATATTATTTATTAGTGAGCTAGAAGTTAAATAAAAAACGTATAGGCACGTTATGTGGACTTGTTAATTTTATCCCTGAAAATTTATTCGGGGCAAATCACATACATACAACTTAATCTACATGTTTCTGGATGCTAGTAGTACTAAATAAGATTGCCAGAGTGTGCGAATATTAGCCTAAGTCACAGCTTTTTTTCTTGTGTTTTGCAGTACACAATATGGAACTTCTTGCCAAAGAATCTCTTTGAACAGTTCCGGAGAATTGCCAACTTCTATTTCCTCTGCATGACTGTCATTACAGTGAGTATCCATTGTTTTTTTATTTTATGCTGGAGGCAAAACGTTTTTTTTGACTACATTTTCTTCAGGGCCTAACAACAATGAAGAATTAAAATTCGGCTCATTAATTTCACAGCACTAGACCTAGTGAGCGACTAGCCTACTGCCAAATTGCAAAATTATCACTACCCAATTCCTTTAGTTTCATGCATTCTCTTGTTCTTAGATGGTGTAGCAGTAAGACCCCTGTTACCGCCCATGCCAGGCGCTTAGTCGTAAATATGCAGATCAAAGGTGATACCTTGGCCCTCAGGTTGACGGTTACCCTCCCGATTTGATAGTAAAGTCGCGATTATTTGTGTACCGATAAACAGTTTTTCAGGTTTTTGAGGATTTGTAGAAAAATCTTCACTGCGTAAGTTGGCTTTGTAAGATGAATTTTTTCCCAATTTTTATTGTTGTTAGTTCTGCACAGAACACTTACGAATGTGTAGTATGTAGTGTTTCAGGTATTTCTTACCTCTCTTTGTGAATCTGTAGCAATTAAAAATCTCATAGTCAAGGATTTATTCACTGATAATCATCTGTGAATGGTGTTTAAAAAATAGTTTTGCCAGTTAAGTGCAGTAATTTGGTTTTGTAGGTTTTTTGTATGTACATTAAGATTTTATTTTCTTGCCTGTGAGATGGAGATTGATGTAATATTAGTAACTTAATGTCTTAGTTTAGTAAAACTCAAAAATTTTGTTATCATTAAGCTTTAAAAATGTATGTATCTACTGACCAACTGCCTCATCACTTCATCATGTAAGTGGTATGGGCCACATGATAAGGAGGTGGGAGGTCGGTAAATTCAGGGCCACGTACTGACTGTAAAGGTGGCATATCTTGTCTCAGTTGGTCATAGATAGCCCGGTGAGCGCATGGACGAGCATCACACCGCTTGCCTTCGTGATTTTGGTGACAGCTCTGAAGCAGGGCTATGAAGACTGGCTGAGGCATGGTGCTGACAACAGCGTCAACAGCACCCTCGTATCCGTCGTCAGGAATGGAATCGTCCAGGTAAGCGTACTTCGTTGTTGCAGGGTATTCGTACTAAGGACATATAACCCATCACTTACAAGGGTGGCAGGGATGGATTTATAGAAGAAGGCAGGTGGGAGTTAGTAGGTGCATCTAAAAAAAAAAAGAAAAGATTCACAAAAAATATAATTAACAGAGTCAGTGTTATTTATAGCATTTATTTTTATGCTTACATATTTAAGGTATGTTCTGTAAATACGATATGAAGATGAATTAACTAGGGTTAGAGTTTATATGCTACAGTTGTAGCTAACTTAAGTCAAAGATTCCTGTAGGAAATTCTGTTTCTTAACCATACTGCCTTAATCCCCATAAAATTCATTCCTGAAATTGTGCCTTGTAGGGAGGAGGGAGGCAGGCAGCCTAAATGAAAACTAACTTGCTGTTCTTGATGCAGAGGCCTTTCATTCATATCTAAAGGAGTGCTATGCTTGATTTCTGTTTGTGAGACAGTGTCAGATTGTGCAAGGTGTATGTACGTGTGTGTGTACTTGTACGTGAATGAGCACAATTTCTTACATGTGCTTGAGCAATAGGGATTATGATTACTCAAATGTGCTGCCATCTTCTCTTACTGGCTGCATTATCAGTTGATAACGAAGCTCTGGGCCAGCTATGACATCTCAGCCCTACCTCGTGCAGACACTGCCTCACAACAATGTACATGAACATGCTGTACACACAGTCTTGGGCTTTACGTAGCCACACACCCTCTCCTCTATTGAGTAGATGCTCACATAGCAATGTTTATGTTTTAGGAGATAGAGTCACAAGAGGTGTGTGTGGGTGACCTGGTGAGGGTGACCTGCGACTCTG
Organism: Medauroidea extradentata; assembly: GCA_003012365.1. Lineage (NCBI taxonomy): Eukaryota > Metazoa > Arthropoda > Insecta > Phasmatodea > Phasmatidae > Medauroidea > Medauroidea extradentata. The sequence continues at coordinate 27,012 of PNEQ01132279.1, forward strand.
ATGTGCCTTGCGACTTGGTGTTGCTTGCCTCCAGCGAGAGAGATGGCAAGTGCTACGTTACCACAGCCAACCTGGACGGTGAGACAAACCTCAAGGTAGGATCAATAAATTAGTCACTAATTAATTTTTTGTTTAAAATAATATCTTTTATAACCTTCTTGAATATTTTGCACATATTTCTTGTAATGTTCGTAATGTTCTTTACTACTGCCAATGCTCGGTTTACTGAGTTGGTGTCTAAATGCTTGTTTATGTAACCTTGTATTGTACAATCTCTTCCCTCCAATTATCTAAGGTCAATATCCTTGCTCTCAAAACAATTTAATGCAAAACTTTTTTTAGTTGTACATATTGGTACTACACAAACATTTAGAAGCTAACTGCAAACTAAAGGCGGTTACACAATTGAAAATTAAGCATTTGACATTAACTTAACATAGCTTTGTGTCTTACACAATGGAGTCGGCAGAGCTAAAGTCAAGCCGTTCTGACTTTACAATTTTGGAAAACTGAAAATCTAAGATGGCCGTCTGAAGAGAAAGAGTCACTTTACTATGCAGATCACTAGCATTTTATGAAAATTAAGCAGACGTGACTTAAATATAGTATTCCAAAAACCTTATAATAGAATTATTGAAGTAATTATAAGTGAACGGTAAGTTCTGCTAATAGATGCATTGCAGTTTATTTGCAAAATATTTTTAGATGCAGTAATTTTTTAAATAATTCAGGATTATTTTCTTAGTATTTATGTAATGTGCATTTTAAAGCAAATAATATATAACACAATAGTTTTGTTTTGAAAAAAGATTCTTAACTGTTTTTCTACTGTCAGTTCTTTAACTTAATATTTATATTGTGTATAGAGGAAGTATTTAAAGTAACAGAAAAATAAAGTCAAATGCTAATGTGCACGTATGAGGAATGACTTTAGGGCAGTCTCAGTGTCGCAGTGCAGTTGTTTGGGTTACTGTTAGACCTTTATTGTCATAATGAACGAGTCGGTACAGCAGTAACATGTTGGACTCACATTTGGGAGGACCCGGGTTCGATCCCTGGCTCTGGTCATTTCTATGGTTTCTCGAAATCTCTCCAGGCAAATGCTGCAATGGTTCCTTAAAAAAGGCGATGGTAGGCCGACTCCTCTTCCAGCTCCTGTAATTGCATCAATTTATGTGTCACCATCTCTAATGACCTCACTGTTGACGAGATGTAAAGCCCAATTACCTTACCTTTATTGTCATGCATGCAGCAAGCCATCTGTTCCAACATTATAAAGGACAAGGGAAGGTTAACCAGTCCATAAACTTAATTGGTGTTTCCTTGGTCAGGTGGCAACTAACAACTAAGCGTGACTGGTTTTTCTTGTGTAGATTTCCATAATACGTATTATAACTATGGTTGTAATCAACATTGCCTGGGACAGTTCGACTGCCATGTTTGGTTTTGTTCGTGGTGTTGAAATAAGTTACAGTGTAACGACCTCTCTGGGTTGTGCAGGGTTCCCACTTGTCCTATATTTCCTATATTTCCTACTTTTTCAGAATGTGTCCTATAGTGTCCTGTATTTCCTTTTTTTTTTTTTTACATTGTCCTATATTCTCTTCATGTGTTCCCAATGAAGTGAAACTGAGGGATATATAACATACTCCAGCTTGCTTTAACCCAAGCTGTTGTAGCATTTTCTTGCAGGTTATCTTCAAAATAAATGTTTTATGGTTGTTTTCATTCCCTACTTTCTGTTTCCCTACCTATCAGGAATTTATTTTTGTTGTCATAATAAATTTAATTGTTCTTCTTATTCATATACTTTTCTGTGTTAGATAAATTAAAGAAGAAAATTGCAGTATGTTGTGCATGTCATTTACAGCGTTAATGAACAATACCAGAGTATAAAAGCCTCGTAATACATCATTTAGAGACACATGGTTAACAGAGAAGGATGGGAATGGACACTCAATTGGATCATGGTGTGTTAAGGACAGTGAAAGTGATTTTAAAGCTAGGTGTTTTCTTTGCAAAACTGTGTTTGATATTAGGAACTCTGGAAAACTGCAGTTAATACAGCATGCATCTGCGAGCAAACACAAGTCAGTTGCATTTTCAGTACTATCGCAAAATCAAGCAAAATTCACTTTTGGTGTTTCTTCAAATGGTCAGAAGTCTTCAGCACTCTCGTGTAGACCTGGGACTTCAAATCAGTGGACCATGGATGGAGCTGATAAGGTCACTAATGCTGAAATTTTATGGACACTGAAAGTTGTGGAATCGGGTTACTCTTTCAGTTCATGTGATGGTTTAGCTGATATTTTTAAGCAAATGTTTGGTGATAGTGTTACAGACCAATCTTTTACTTTAGGTTCGACTAAAGTAGCATATGAAATCAGTCATGGGCTTGGACCATATTTTGATTTAGAGCTTGTGAAAGTCATGAAGTCTAGCAATAGTTTTTTTACTTTATCTTTCGATGAAGCTACTACTGATGCAGTGAATAATCAGTTGGATATACATGTTCGATATTGGGACACACAAGAGGATAAAGTCATCAAACATTTTCTATGTTTTCTATTTTCTATATTTTAAAAGAGAAGTTACTGCATTCATTGTCAAGTGATGCATTACCTCTAAAGAAGTTATTGGCCGTAGGTTCAGACGGCCCACCAGTAAATGCAAAATGTTTACGTGATTTAGACAGTCATCTGAAATCTGAAGCCTATCATGGGCTAATAAATATTGGAACTTGTAACTTGCACATTGTTCACAATTCATTCAAGCGGGCCATGTCAGATGTGGTGAGCCATTGGGAAATAGAAGATTTTCTTGATGTTCTTTTTTAGTTTCTGCACAAATTCCCAGCAAGGAAAGATGATTTTGTGAAGATCCAAATAGAATTTGGATTGGAGCAACGGACAATAATTCTGAGATTTGTAAGCAACCGATGGCTTTCATTGGTACCTGTCATTGCAAGAACCCTTGAGCAGTGGAGTGCATTGAAAGAATACTTTCTGAAACACATTCCCAAGAAAAGCACTAACCAGCTACAAACAAGAACCTACAAATGCGTCAAACCTGCCCTTGAAGGTCCCTCCTCTGCATTTGTTCGTCTGATGTTTCTGAAATTTGTAGGTGAAATCTATGATAAATTCCTTTGTCTGATGCAATGTAATGAACCTCTCATTCACATTCTATATGATGAACTGTGTGAACTCATTCGAAGCCTAATGTCAAAAATCGTTAAGCCACAGATTTTAGAAAAAGTTTCTGGAACTACGTTTAAAAGTCTTGACCTCCACAACACTGAAAATACATTCCCTTCAGAAGAAATTGATGTTGGCCGTGTCACAAGGAAAGAAGCCATTAAACTGAAAGAAAAGGAAATGAAGCTTTTTTACCATGAAGCGAAAAAATTCATTTCTGTTATAGAATACTTGCTAAGCAAAGTTCCTATAGAGAATAAGTTGCTTCGCAACATTCAGTGCTTGCATCCCTTGTTTCGAAATGAGTCACATTCTTTACAATTTTTACAGAAGGTTGCAGAACAGATGCCCATGATCGTTAAGAATTGTGATATAGATAGGTAAGTTTTGTGATGAGTGGAAACTATACATGGCTGAAAACATAGATGAAATTACTATTTCTGCAGAAGCACCTTCAGGCTCTATAACAAGAATTGATGCATACTGGTCATCAATACTGAAAATAAGAAACAAACTTGGAGAGTTGAAATATCCTTTACTTTCTTGTCTTGTTAAGGCAGCTGTTACATTATTACATGGACAGGCAGATGTAGAACAAGGTTTCTCGTTAAACAAGCATTTTGTTACTCCATCTCGTCCACTATTGACTGCTCAAACAATTAATGGCCTACCTACAGTGCAATCTGTTATCAAACTAAGAGGTGGTGTGTGTAAGGTACCTCTATCACCAATGTGCTTCAAGTATTTCAGAGATGCTAGCAGCAAGTACAGGGCTTACTTAGAAGACCGCAAAAAAAAAAAAAAAGGTAAACTTGACAGTAAATCAAAGAGGAATGACAATGTAGAAAGATTAGAAGACTTAATGAAAGAAAAAAAAACCTTGCAAGATGCTATTCAGGCAAGCCACTGTTTAATTGGAGAAGGTAATGAGAGACTTTCTGCAGCTTGTAAAAGCAAGACTATGCAGGAGATATTGGCAGCCCAAGCTCTTCTAGAAGCAGGACACAAGCAGCTGACTGAAAAAACAGCAGCCTTTAAGAAAGTTGAAGAAGAAGAAATGTGTTCCTCTGCCAAGAAGTTGAAAAAGTAGGCTAGATTGATGGATTGGAACAGTTGTCTAGCTTCTGACTTTTAATTTGTGTTACATTTTTAATCTTGATGTTATTTCATAACCAGCTGTGATTTTACATATTTTTATAGCATTTAATATATTTTTTTAATGTTTTGTTATGTATTCCATTAAGGGAACCATGTTTGTACTGATAAAATTAATATAGATAATATTATATGACTAGTTGAGTTAAAATGAAGGATTGGGCATGGCTGTAGCATCTGTTAAATGAACTAACTCTGTGATTAAATTTCTATTGTACAATAGTTTACTGCTGTCATTGTGTCTCCATACATTTTTCAATTTTATTTTTTGGAATTGTGGTGTGTAGTTAATTTACGAATGTTACATGGGGAGTAGGGATGCCTTGACTCATTTTACGTGCTGCATAATTTATCTCAATTTGTAATTGTGAATTTTAAGCTGTTTCATTAATTTTTATTGTGTACTGCGTAAGATATTTTATTATGTATGTATTTAACACTGTAAGTAAAGTTTTTGAGGAGGTTGATAATCTTCGACTGGTGTCCTATAATTTTTTCAAGAAAGTCCTATATTTTTTTATCTGTTGAATGGGAACCCTGGTTATGTTAATAAATAAATAAAAATCACCAAGTCAAAATTCAAATGGGTAGCAAAGTCCAATACCGTCTTCTCCAGGCACAACCAATATTGCATAAATTTCCTCACCCGATCTTAGTTCTGCACTAGATAGCCCAATAATCTCAGTGATTCTTTGATAAATTATGTCTATGATTTTGTTAAGTTGTCATTGTCATCCTCAGCGGCCTGCCACCCTGACTTTTACACTTAATACAACAATTATAAGTAGGCTAACGTTTAAGATCCATGTGGAGTTATACGGCGGTTCTCTATCTTGTAGCAGTTTTAATTGTTGAAGCTCGTAGGTATCACAATGTGCGACCCAATGCTGGGTAGTAAAACTTCGGCCCATCGTTCTCTGCGTCCCTACAACCACTGTCTCGAAATTCACCTCGTTGAGTGACCAGGGGTCCACCCATGTATCTTTGTATTTTTCGTCAGTCTTTAATGTACCTCAACGTGTGACCTGACATGTGGCAGTAACACCCCGGCTCATTGTTCTCAACATCTTAACGTCTTTCATCGCCTCTTAATGTCTCCTGCCTTCTGTCTTAACTGTTCAAAATACAGCCTCGCTTCCCTCCAGTTTGGCACAGAAATGCTTGCAGCTGGCCGTGCAGACTTTAGTTGAGTTGGGCCAATTAGGATAACGTTCCTGTAAAATGTCCCCGCTCCGAGGACAGTAATTTCCTACCATTACCGTGTTTATTCCATGTTAGTTACAATAAATCATTGGAACACTTGACAGTCAATATTTATCAGTTTATTTAGTCATAAAAGTACTTATATAATCTAATCAATAATCATTATTATTCTTGAATAGTTGTGACCTAATTCCTAGAGGCGGCTCTCTTTCCCTCCCCTACGAGAGACAGGGTGGGTGGTACATGAGTGGAGGCGGGGACAAGAAGGCCCAGTCTTTAGGAGGAGCTGCACCTACCATTCCCCAAGACAAAATATATCAGTTTCTGTTTAATTTTGTACAAAATGGTGTACACTGATAATAACTTTATGAAAGTAGTTTCATCGTGACATGATGCATGATAGGTATATTTGGATATTTGCAATTTATGACAATTAATGTGTACTACTTTTGATTAATTAGAATGGTGATCATATGGCATGTCTCAACAGATTCGAAAATCGTTTTAAATCAGTATTGTTTTTCTCTATAAATTAATTACTAATATCATCATTTTGTTCTTGTAAAAATTATCAGTTTCAAAATTCAAGTGCAGTTTGCGTCAAACTGCTTATGTTGGGACGGCAGAGACAAGCCTTCCCTGTCATGTTAGTTTATTTTGTGGTCGTCTCACCTATCACATTTGTGCCTGATGGGAACCTAACATTCTGTTCATCACTGGCTGTGATGTAGTTGTCTGTCTCTAAATGTTACCATTTAATAATCTTTTAAAAATATTATGTACATTTTGGAAACTGATACACATTTTTACTTTGTTATTGCATACAGTCTAACTAAACTTCTCTCTGCTTAAAAAATTAATATTCTCATCTTTGGTGGGGAAGCAATTGCATTTTCATTTGTAACCCCATATCTCTGCATATTAGTTCTGGCAATTTTTTTACCACACTTCAGTTCTTATTGCGCTGTATACTTTGTGTATTTTAATGTAATGCAACAGTCAACAGCCAGTATCTATGTTCAGTAGTATTTGCTATAGATCTTTCCAGTACAGGTATGTTTGAAATGCAGTATTTACTTCTTTTTCTGCTTCTTAGTCCATTGCAATAATATACATCCAGATGTCTTTAACCTCTGTGACTAAGTGACAAACACTAAACCTTTTTTATGATATCCTACTCCCCTTGTGTAGTAATTTTGGTGAGCAGTTCTTCATAGCTAGAGTTTTAAGTGCTTGTGTTGATGGTGTGAGGTACGGATAAATTAATGGCAGAACACAAGGACGGAGAAAATTAATTAATTCCTAAGAAAACTTGCAAGCCAACTGCAACATCCGTCATGTTACCACCATGCAAAAACAAGGAGCAATTCCAACAGTTAAAAAATTGTGTCTGTATTGCCATGGTGGGAGGCAAGTGATCAGAATACTGTGTCACTGTGACTTCCTATGCTTTTCTTGTAACTGTTCCAACAATATATTTTTATTTGCTTGATGATACTGTTTAAAAGTTGCAATATGAAATCTTACTCTAGTGTACTGTTTACAGAGTCAGATATTTGTGGGGTGGTTAATTATTTCTGTGCTCTGTCCTTGTCTTCAGACACTCAACTGCCCTAGCGTGCTGAAAAATTTCTCCATCCCTGAACAAATGTCAACTTTGCGGGCCCAAATAGAATGCGAGCAGCCAACGGCAGACCTGTATAAATTCTATGGAAAGTTGGAAATCCTGGTGGAAAGGCGGACAAGCGCAGCACGGTCCTCGCTTGCTGGGACACTGCGGCGACACTGGAACTCCTTCCGCAACAGCATGTCGACGAGCCGAAGACCACGGAGGCAGCCGTCAGCAGCGGCGGCCTTCCACAGTGATGGAGTGACTCCACCTGCTGTGGACATGAAGACAGAGTCTCAACACATGGGTGCACTGTCAAGTCGAACCAGCATTCTGAACGACAACGGGGATGGGGTGATGCACATGGTCTGTGGTCCAGTGGTCAACTTCGACGATGTGGAACTTAGGAACAAAAACGTAGAGAGGGAGAGTGACCTGACACTCGGCAGTGATGGGTTGTACCACATGAGCATTGTGTCTAGTATGAATAGTGTGACGACTGATGCGGAGGCTGAGAAACCAAATGGCTTTGTACCCAACAGGAATTCTGTACAGCAGAGGGACAGTAAAGTGTCTGTCAATGGCACGTCGGTACTGAGCCCTCCCGAAATGTCAGCACCTCTTGGTACAGAAAACCTTCTATTAAGAGGAGCTAGACTCAAGAATACTGAATACATTTATGGTAAGAAGTTATCCCGTTTAAAGCTGGTTATTGATTATTAGCATACTTTTCATTTTAATGTAACAAACCTCATCACTAACTGCAGATGGTTTAATAAAAACACTACCTGATGTAGCTTTAGTTTCTTGTGCTGATGTTAGTAGTGTACTGTTTCTTATAGCAGTCTCCACTGTCTAAATAGCAGCACATTTATTTCTAACAATTTTATGAAACTGCCAATGCACTTGTTACATAATTAAGTTTTGACTGTTAAGCTGGAAGTCAAACAGAACTTTGGCATCTCTTAGTGGCTGCAAGAACATGTAAAATGTACAATGTAGCTCACACACAACTTAACTTACACATAGGCAATAGTGGTTATTATTTTCATGGTAAAATTGTGGGTTACATTATGCACTGAACGGATTCACATTTTTCGAATGAGAAAATCAGTGAAACATGTATATTTAATTAATTGATCTAGGTTAGTTCGAGACAACATACACGTAGTCTACTTAACAACACCAGATATAACAACACCATTCTTAGGAACAGTAAAACAATACATAGAACTCTGATCTGATGACTTCGGATCTAACAACACAGCAGTTGAACATCAATCTCAGTGACCATCAAAAAATACAAACTTAATTTTAAAAAATTGGGGGGAAAAATTAACAAAATGCTAGTAAGTTTCACGTAAAAGTTATTAAAAAATATGTTTGTTGGCATGCAACAATATTGTTACCATCACTTGGTAGATCGCAGTTGGAAAAAAAACCTCTGAATTACACAATAAAGGCACACCTGGAAAGTTGGGCAGTGCGCCGGATGAGTTAGGCTATGTCTGCAACACAGAAATTCGTGACAAGTCCGCAGGACTCTTTGCTTCCTTCTCCCTCCCGCTTCGCAGCAAAAAGTAAATAATCAGAGCCTTAAATGACATTGTAAATCTGACCCTGAGTGTCGAGATCACCCTAATTTCTGTGGAGCCTTTAGGCATGTGCCACTTAAAATATCTCAGGCTAGCCAACATACTTTACTCCTAACATTCCCAAGATGATGAGTTACCAGTTCAGTTGCTATTACAGCAGTACAGTACATGTACAGTAGAACCTCAATTTTACGAGACCTCATGGTGCCCAATATTGATGTCGTAAAATCGCTGTCTCGTAAAGTCGAGTACTCGTAAAATGGGGATTAAGCCTCACAGTACCCAAGAATGACCTCATATAAAATCACTGCCTCGTAAAATCGAGATAAAATAATGGGTTCTACTGTAGTTAGTGGTTTGGAATAAGTATATTTAAAAAAAATTTAGGCATTGAGAATAAGGACCATGCTATTACTGCATAAACTATTAAATACACATGTCGATTAAGAATATCACAGGCTTAAATATTCCAGCTCCTATTTTGCTTAAATATGAGCTGGTAGCATACAAGCATGATTTAACTCGTGCTCATTTACCACTTTCCACATAAACTCTATGGTCAAGATGCTCTACTAGGATGCAGTCTTCAGTCAGCCACTTGCCTCAACAGGACTGAGCAGTGAACCTATATTTTAAATTAAGTGTGGAGCTCTGAAATGACATGCAGTATTTTTGTAGTAGTCTTGCCTCTATTAAAATTTCAGCAATGAACCTCAATAATAGAACTAAACAATGATGCACATAACTTTTGTGCCATAACATTTAATGTAGGCCTAGCAGACATTTCCTTTGACTTCATGAAATTAACATTAAACATACAGTATGCAGATGGAAACTACCATTTCAGCCTTAAAACATTCTTAAAAACTATTTGTTAGCAGACAAAATAAAAAAAGTATTGAACCTAGGTCGACTGGAAATTAGCATCCATGGAATATTTTTTTTAGTCCCATTTTCAGTTTATCTATTATTCAAGATTACATCCACTGAAATTCCTAGAGTATTAAAAATATAATATGAAAGTCATTTGAGATGCATAGCAAAAGTCTGGAAACAATCGCAAATATGTTGCTGCCCAGACTTTAAGCCTGTATTAGCTTACTGCTGTATTGCTGTTTTTTTGTTATCTTTCTGTTAACATAACCTCGGTTAAGCACTGGGCATGGCACAATTTATTCAAAAAGTTATTTCTTCCCCCAGGTTGTGCAGTTTATACTGGTCAGGAGACCAAGTTAGCTCTCAACTCCAGGTTGACGAGCAACAAGTTCTCTACAGTTGAAAAGTAAGTATTGATTTGTAGCTCATTCAAAATGTAAATACTGCATGAACGTTGAAAGCTAAATTGTATGTGTGTTTATGTGCATGCGTGTGTGTGCATGTTTTTACTGTATAAGTCTGTCTCATGTAACTTTTCCATATTTTGAAATTTTTGACAACTGTGCCTGGCAGTTCCATTGTTTAGAGCTTTAAACATACCTGGCTTCCTGGAAAAGCACTGTCTCCACAATCATGTTTACAGACACACTATTCAGAAGTGAACTGTCAAAATATGGAATACTTACATGAGACAGACTATAACTTATCTTTCTAGTTTAAATTATTGTTAGAACATTAAATAAAACAAATTAACTGGAAACTACAGTTGTTTCCAAAAGTGAATTTATATTTTATAATAATGCTGCTAAATTTTATGATACTAAATGCGAGAAAATCATTTGTTGGTACTGGTGGTGTTTTAAAATTAGAAACAAAAAAATAATAAATGGTGCTGCTATAATGTGACTCTGTATGTACTTTCAGATCCATTAATGGTTTTCTGGTCTTCTTTTTGGGTTTATTACTAGCTGAGACATTACTTTGCCTAGGTCTCAAATACTACACAGAGTTCCTTACAGATTTTGGTAAGCATAACTAAATTTAAAATATGAATTTGTCATTTGGTTACATGCATATTTTAAACTAATTTTTCACTCAAATTTAATTATTATTTGAGGAGTGTTTGTGGGAAACAATATAAGTGCCAGAAAATCACATTTGAGGTTTTCCATTGAAATAATTATATGTCCTGTTGCTATACAGTAGAAAGTGATGTAAATGCCAATAATGCATTGTTCAGCTCAAAAAAACGTCCGTAGAATGCACTTGGTGTAACTCCATAACTGTTGATACGGAGAATGATACGAGTGCCATTTGAAGTTACATTTTTCTAAATATTTTCTGTAGCAGTTCTTTTCACACATACAATCCTGTAAATAAATGTAACACAGCATTCGAATTACAAAATTATTTGTGACAGGCTTTATTTTTCTGTTCTTCATTTCCTGAAAAACTTACTATTTGGCACTTATATAGTTTCCCACAAACACTCCTCATTTATGGTACGTATGTAGTTTTGTAAAGTTGGGGAATTTATACAGATATTCCTATACACTGTCTGTACGGGTAGTTTGGAATTTTGGTTAATAGGGAGTGAGATTGTGTGATAATTTTGAAGTGTTTATAGCAAGTTGATATATAAAAGATGGGTTAGAGGTGTCAACATATCTTTACAAAGTCTGTAATTTATGAAATTCTAGTGCATGTAGAACACTGGCCATAAAATTAACACGGAAATTGAAATGTACAATATAAGTTATTTTTACGTACTTTTCTGATGTTTTTGTTTGCAGCAAATGTTACCTATCTTGGACCGTTTTCAGCCATCTCACCGTGGACTGTAATTCAAGATCTTTTGTCATTCTTTGTTCTGTACAACTACATTATACCTATATCACTGTATGTTACAATAGGTGAGTTTGACTGGTGCTTCAGAACTTTGAAATTTTAAAAATTTATTAGTACAGTAGACTTATGATTATCCGCGCTAATGCCTTGGACAATAAACAATCTGCATTACTAATTCGTACCATTAAAGTTTCACATTGCAAAACAAAATTGTTCTAATACTAAAATCAAGGTTAATAAAACTAAGTGACCTCGTAAAAATGAGACCCTCTTAAAAGAGGACGTAAAATTTACGTAGGTACTCTAAAAATCTGACCTTATAAAATGTTGTGTTTTTGTGAAATGTTTTTATTTGTTCATTTAAATTGTATAGTTGATCCACACCACAGACAATCTAAGCATAGATAAAGGCGAGTTCACTTTAGAAGTATTTTCAATTTATAATGAGGAAAAGGCTTTCGAAAACATGAGTTTAAAAATAAATAAATAGAAATACAATATTTGTGAAATTTTTTTATAATTCAATGTAATTGAAAAAAAAAATAATTCAATCTATGTGATACTGATAAAAATTAAGATTGAGAAAATTATTGGCAACAGAAGGAAAATTATTGTAGAGAAACCAATTGATGGTACATAATGGTGTCCTTGCTGCTGAGTTAGATGGCAGGGCACAGGTTATGTAGAACATATATGCTCCAGTCCGAATATCTCATCCCCATTTCCTTTCAGTGTCTTTATGCTTCGTTCTTAGCCTAATGCATTAAGTCATGTTGTTGTTGTCCAGGTCTTCTGAAATTAAAAATGAGGTTCATCATATAATAATGTCAATTTCATCTAAGTTATCTACCAAAGAAACAAGCGTAAAGCAAATATAATATATAAAATAAATAAAATACTGTGTAAAGAATGTGCTGTAAACATTACATTTAGTAAAATATTTAACATGCTCCAGCTATCTTAAAACTCTGAACAGCATTATGCTGGAATAACAATGGCGCGGCAGATGTACGTGAATACCGCGATGCGAATAACAAAAGGTGTCAGCAAATCAGTATAGAGGATTCTGGGACATCAGTGCGTCTGCCTTGGTGCTGATTGGCTGACAGTTATTTTGTTCATTTCATGCACTTCACGTCATGCCTGTCGCACTATTGTGATTTCAGCATTTAGCCGTATTTACAATCTCTCTTTACATATATATATATATACATAGTTACATGAGGATTTTAGGATAGGATTCACATTATCCAATGCTGCTCCCAACCTGCTGTCGAGTCAGCCTGGTAGAACGTCTCCATCATCCTCTGTCCTCTCACCACTCTTACACTTTTACTCGTTCTCAGTCAGCTCCTCTTCTTTTCTCTCCCTCCTTCACCTGTTCCTCCCATCTCTTCTCAGTTTTTCCTTAGATCTTCTTCCAACGTACTTCAGTTTCAGCATTTTCCTCTGCTATCTCTCACTGTTTATTCTGTTTACATACCCATACCACTTCATTCGTGGTTCCTCTACAATTTCTGGTATTCCCTGGACCCGAATTCTTTCTCACGCCACTTTAGTCCTGAACTTGTCTCTTCTGGCGACAGCCATCACACTCCTAGCAAACTTCATTCTCATTGCCTCCATTTTTTTCCTGTTCTTGTGTCCAAAACCCATGTTTCTGCTCCATATGTTGCAATGGGCACGAAATAAAGATCCTGGTGACTGACAAAACCTAGTCACATGACAGAGTGCCTTACCCCGGCTCAAAGAGCTTTTGAAAATGTCTAATGTGTTTTGTCTTTGTAAGAGAGTGATTTTAGTGTTAATTTGTGAAATTTATTCAGCAGAAAATGAAGCACAAATATAAAAAATTATGTTGATTTAATTGCAACATGCTCACTTAAAAATTTTTGAGGAAAATACATGATGCAAACGTACATCATCATCAGACATTATGTAATAACAATAATAATAATAATAATAATAATAATAATAATAATAATAATAATAATAATAATAATAATAATAATAATAATAATAAGCTGTTATTAAAGCATCCACTTTATCATTTTAATATGAATGAGCTATAGCATTTGTTTGTATTTATTGAGTTTTATATTTTTAATGGGCAATTTCTCACTCTTTTCATTTTGCCTTTGAAATGGTTCAAATTCATTGTATTAGTGATTAAAAGAGGACGAGAATACGGAAATGGACTAAAAATGTGAGCATAAACCTACTTCAGTGACATACTACTCTGTATTTCAGAGATGCAAAAGTTCCTGGGCACATTGTTCTTCGAGTGGGACTCAGAGCTGTACTGCAAGGAGACTGGGCAGTCTGCAATATGCAATACTTCTGATCTCAATGAGGAGCTGGGCCAGGTAAGTCCTTTAATTTCTCTTTGTTTAAATATTTATAATGTTTAATTTAATTTAGTCATAGATGCCCAACAGAAAGTTAGCGCACATACTTATTTCATTCACGAAATTGGTATCTTTGAACTGTGCAAGGATCCGACTGAAAATGGTTTCTGCATGGTAACGCTGACCATTCAAATTCAGTAACTAATTGGGAGCAGTAATTTTCAGTCCTGTTAGTTGCAAACATGTCTCATATAGTGAAATGAGTCAAATCATGTCTGATGCCTGATTTACCATGACTTCTTTTATAGTGGTTTAATATTACGTTTTACACATGAAAAGTTGGTTGAAAATTGAAATTAATTTTTAATTTATTATCACATTCCTAGGGGAAAGAAAACCATTTTGTATTCTTTTGCATTACATAATGAGGTTTACATTAATACAAACAGTATACATGCTTGCCAAACATTTCTAAACTTTTCCAGATCCAAACACAAATATAAGCAGGATATTATGCTTAAATGAAGTGCTACAGCATAATGTTTTAAAATTCAATGTATAATATGTTTATAAGTGCATAGGAATTCATGTTGGTGTGTCCAGGTGCAGTACCTCTTCACTGATAAGACAGGCACCTTGACAGAGAACAACATGTGTTTCCGGAGATGCTCTGTTGCGGGTATGCCATACTTGGAGGTGAAAGGAAAGCTGTTCAAGTTGCCTGCTAGTGGAGAGGATATCAGGGGCACACTAGTCGATACTATGACGGTAAGAAGGATCGAAGGTGGAAATGTTATAATGAAATGCTTTTTTGTAGTTCAGTCATTTAATTGTTAACCTGTAAGCATAATGGCAAAGTTGTGTGAGGGTGTCAACATTACTAACTATAGGGAGATTCTATATGCTAGTAAGCAGTAACCTTAGTGTTCGCAGATGCCTAGAAGCATCCAGTAGGAAGTTTGCTTTTGGAGGGTTATGTTGTGCCGAGTACCATCCTCAAATGCAATTTATTTGGTAGAATTCAGATTTTACGACGGTTCATGGTTCCCGAGAATACCACTGGAAACATACTTTTTGTAGCAAAATTGAAAATAATATTGTTATTAGAGTAACAAATTAGGTACAATTCTTAAAGTTAATATTATGCTTAAAGTTCAGTTTATAAAGCAGTCAAAAGAGATATTGATTTAATTTACAGTTACATGTCCTCCAAATATAATTATACTATAAAAACATGTACCCACCCTACCATTGCCATTAAAATTATTAAAAAATGTTGAGCACTATAAGTTTTTACTGAGCCAATTAATTACACCTACATGTAATCACTTCCTGCATGAAAATGAAATAAAATTTAATATGACTTTGTATTAAAAATGTTAACATATTAAGACATAAATAATTCACTTCATTTTGAGTACATGTACCACATTAATACACGACTTGTTAAATTAGAACAATATCATCATAATATATAAAATGAAGTGTCCCGACACACTCACTCACTCACTCATCAACGCACAGTCCAAACAGCTGGAGGGATAGAACCATGGAATTTTGAGGGAAGCTTCCCCATGGCCCATAGGCACCCACTAAGATCGGATTTTTCGAAATTTGATAATTAAGGTGGTACAAAAGGGGTGAAATGTGTTTTCAAAGAATCCCTGATATTTCATTAACCGGCAAAGCTATCATATTTTTTTTAACTTCATAATATTGCCCAAAGAAATGCATATTGGTGAATACAAATAAAATTCAGGATTTTATGAAATTCGAAAATTAAGGACGTGAAAAGCAGTAAAATGTTACAGTCTCCCGAAAAAAGATGATCACGGAGAAATAATTCAACAGTTGTTTCTTTTTGCCAACTTACTCATAAATAAAACCTCGTTGGATTGTAGCCTGTACATACGAAAGAATTATGATGGCCTGCCTAAAGCATTCACTCAGGCATTGTATTAAGTTAGTGGTGTGGGAGGGGTGGGGTTACGGGTTCGTATTCCATGCAAGACTTTGCGATGGTGATTACTATGACATCATATGAGCATATTGCACGTGCTCTTTACACTGAGCTAAGACAACTTGTAGTTCACGGTTATTGAGTACGCTAGCTGTTAAATGCCTCCATCACATATTTTATCCAGAGTTACTGTTTACAGTACATAATTTCACGTGGGCAAAGCCGCAGCCAGGCAGCTATTTTATAGAGAAATTAAGATGAATTAAAAACAAAGATGTTCTGCAATGAAAGTACTCTCAGCGAAGTGGACTGGATAAAGCTGTTTGTATTTGTTGTTTTAAAGATATACAGAGAATATAGTAACACCATCAATTAATACATAACTAAAAGTTAGTTACTCTTTTCTCTAGTACATGCGGGCGAAGCCGCAAAGGGACAGCTAGTAGTCACATAAATACAACCTCTTGTTTTCACCACAAAAAAATAATAATATGTAACAAGATTAAAAAATGGATGGAATTAAATTGAGCAATTCCTGCACTGAATTTATTCTGCTTCTGCAGTACAATCAGGGGTTGTAGATTAAAAACTATGTAAGTATTGTTTTAATGTGCAAACTTTTAAGAATAAAATACAATTGTTGAAGTAGGAAAATGTCTTGTCAACATACAACAAAAAGCTTCAGTGTGACTTTTATTTCTAGCATTCTTAAAGAAAGGGCTGTCAATAAATCAAAGCACTAAAGAAAAATCTAAAACTGTAAATAAGTTGTGTATGATAAAAATTGTTAAGACTTTTTCATATTTTTACTGATTTTTTTATCAAGTAAAAATCCTTTATTTTCAGAAATTTATTAAAACTACAAAAATTGGCTGTTTTATGTTTAATTTCAATAACTCTGTTGGGTTTAATGAGGTGTATGCTGCAATATGCAAATTTTGACTCTGTGAAATGCCATTATGGGAATAATATGCATGCTAAAAAATTTCCACAGAAGGATACTGTAGTCAACTGTAGCGTATAAAACTATCATTTTGTACAAATATAAAACAATGAATTTTTAACACTTTTAAGGCTCTGAACACATTCACTTCTGTGCCAAATCATATGCAGGTAGTATTTCCTAAAAATTAGTGTGGCTGTTAGCAGCTCTCTACTCTGAAGGGATGCAAGAGCTTAAAGGATCAGCGGTAAATGTTCTAAGCACAGTACTGGGAATGTTAGCTAACCCCTTGCAATTTAATGATACCCAGGCACCCAAAGGAGTAAACAGCTTCTAATACTTTATGTAAAAGTAAACAATGCACCCTTCTCACACTGCTACAGTTAATCGTCATCAGCTGTGTCCAGTATTATTAATACTGTGTCTGCTGGTAGTCGTATCTACCCCAAAACAATGACTCGATAAAACAAGTGCAATGCTTGCCTACCGCTCATTAGCTGGCAATTTCTTCTGGTGGATGGAGAGCTTCCACACTATTGTAACTATGCAGGACCTACAGGAAAAACAAACATTCTTACTTATTCCTATCCTTCTAGGCCGCATCCTTCATTTTACTGTCATCTATTACCAACCATTGTCATCTGGTTTTTTGACAGCGGAAACTTTTTGCATGGAGCTTGGGAGATTGTAACCCCCAGCCAAACACCCTCTTTTTTTTCAAGCAAGTTGATTTTATGAAATTAAACGATTCCTCTAATAAAAAGACTGAAAGTTTCTGCTAGTTTTAAAGCATTTTTCTGTTGCAAAAAATAAGTGTACATTATTCTTTGTTTAGGCAGACCTCGAGAACTTTCTGCTTGCACTTGCCTTGTGCCACACTGTGCAGCTGAGTGAGACATCACGACGCCTGAGTGCCAACAACAACTTTATTGAGTCTCGGAAGTTGGACTACCAGGCATCCAGCCCAGACGAAAAAGCTCTGGTAGAGGCTGCAGCAAGGTACAGTGGAATCCCATTACTAATAGAGTTCATAACAGCACAAAAATTGTCGTAATTACGAGTTGTCGTAAGAACTGAATGTTTATATAAACAAACAATTTTCTAGGTGATTGACGTATGTGAGATAGGAATAATAACAGTACAGTTTACCTTGGCTAGTACCTCTGCAATTATAAAACACGACTGCCAAAAATGATAGACATGTGTTTATTAGGCGTAACATTCAATAATTTTATTTATTTCATGATCTCCATTAGCTTTTTGTTACCATTTTCACTCGTTAAAGCACGGCAAAACGTAAGGTAAACAAAACAAAAATGGACATCTAGCAAGGCGGCAACTAAAACGAGCAGCACTGCCAGCTCACTTGTAATTGGCTGAAACAAACCAAACAAAGCTGCACCAATAAGATCTTTTGGACTAACAAAAGATGCACGGCTGTTCCATTACCCACATTGCAAAGTATTCAAAGCGACAATAACGGTTTTTAGTAAGAGTACAGTTTATTTATCCATTCTAACATAAATTTCACTAAAATGAAAACCTATCGTTAAGAAATCATAACACGTAACGTATAAAAACACGACACAAGAAGTTTATGAACTTACTCAGGTTACGCTGGGTAGTGTAAAACTTTAACTCCAGGCGTTCAAAAAGTGATCCAAATGAAGTTTGCTTTTGATGCATTGCCATGATCGGACAAATTTAACGTGTTCTACAAATTCCTCTAGCAGGTTACGTTACGTAAACGTAACTATTTAACTTCTTGCAGTATAACATACACAATAAAAAAAAAAGATAGTGAAACTGATTCTGCAATGCCGTTTGTTATCATAATAAAATGAAGATGCACGCAAGCGAATATGTGTACTTAGTCCACGGGCCACTTCCACTTTCGTGCTGTTCCAAGATGGCGTCCATAACAATCGACGTTGAGCAAGTCACGACAGCGTTGCCAGATGCAACTGCATTTCCACTGTTGCCATAACTCACTTTGTTCACTGACACGCTAAGTCGATGAACGATGATTATCACGTGCGCTTATATTTATTATGCTTACTTATAATTTAAAAAAAATTTTGCGTGGTATGTTGATGATTGTTGCTTGTGAATCTCTTGTATCTACGAAAGTGCTCATGACGATACTACTCGTAAATACCAAAGATTTATATAATAAACTGCATACACAAACTGACGGTGCATTACAAAACACTCGTAATTACAAATGTCTCGTAATATCCCGTACTTGTAGTATGTGAAACAGTCGTGCTGAAGAACTGTAAGCCATCAGCTGGTGCTTCTGTTCTTCATTAATTTGTGTTAGTTTGTGTCGTATCTTACATTTTACTGGCAGTCTGCTATTTGTAGTAATAACCACAATTTTACATGTTTCATGGCTCCCAGAATTAGTTTGTATGATTGCTGATATTATTTGGTTTTTATATGAAGAGTATACATGCATGCAAATAAACTTTTCAATTAAGTAATATCGTATTTACCCATGTACTACTTGCCCCCATGCAAGACCCGCACCCCACGTTTTCAACAACACTTTAAAACTAATAGTAATTATTATTACTATTTATAATCAAACTTCTCATAGTGTCTAGCAAATGTAATATTTATTTTTTGCAAATTTTTATTGAAGAAAAGTAATACTACTTAATTTTGACAAAAAATATTATAAGATGTGAATGCTGCATATCTTTTACAGTGTGTTGTACATAATCAATTTTAATAGTTTTTTTTTTAAGAAAATCAGATTGTTAAACATTAAGCTTGGTTTTCTAATTTTTTGGGGACAAGGGTGGGTTATATCTACCACTCAATGGTGTGACGTCTGACTACTGATATCAATTTATGTTTCTATTATTACATTAATTAATTTCCTGCAAAACACTACGGACGTTGGAGCCCGACTAGAACCACTTTGCAGAAAAATGCAATTTTAAAATTTTATGTTGCCATTAGGGGGGGGGGGGATGAGGAAAATAGGGCGCTATCGATTTTACGAAGGTAGCGATTTTGCGAATGTGATAAGAGGAACCGTGTGAATATTAGTAAAATCAGGGTCTAGTGAAGCTCTATTTTTCAGATTTAGCTTGATTGTGAATTTTTCAGGTCTTTTTCAATTTATTATTCACAATCTGTGAACAGTTTGTTTAAATCGGCTATGATTGCTATTAGCTACAACAACACATGCAAAGACGTAGCCAGTGACAAGGGCTTGCCTGTAAAGATGGTGAACACTTTAAATGCTTGGAAACACATATACTACCAATACAATACAAGTAAAGCAGGCCTTTAAGTTAAGTCTGGAGTTGCAAAAATATAAAGTGGTTCACCATGTTGGTCTGCATACAAAATGTCTGACCTGGTACCTAGATTTTAAACTGAAATACTCATGCTTGCTAAGAAAGAGGGGAGGGGAGCCCTAAAAAAAGATTCTGGTTACAGTACTTACAAGTAAACAGCAAGCAGTTCTTAGTTTGATGCAAAGCAAGGTTGAAGGATCCTCACTGGGAACGTACTTCTTTGCTTCTCTTGAGGTCATTGGAGTGAGATAAGAGCTGTGATAAGATGGCTGCAGATGAGTCACATGAGTATATTCGGTGATTTGACCAACCCTAGAAAAATAAAACAACAACACGTATTCTTCTAGGGAGCAACAAAATTACAAATTACACTAAAGTACATGCATATTGAAATAAAATAATGTTATGTATGTAAAATTTTTCTCTCTCATGTGTCTGGCCTAGGTGTCACTCACTACCACTGGTTATTTTGATTTTTTTACATAACCATGTGTAGGTCTTCGTCTTCTGTCCTGTAAAACATACACTGTCCTTTGTTTATAATTGCTCTGCGACTTATGGCAGCAACTGTATGCTGACTGGCAATTAAATTATCATGCCACATGAAAATAGAAGGGTGACAAAGCACCATTGCTGTATACTTGTGGTTGTTAACTACTGTCAGGATGTCGCACCAACACAACACTGTACAAAACTGGGGGTTTTTTGAAGGTCTGTGGCTGAGGTCAACTCCTGCGATGAGTGCAGGCCCATGTTAGGATATGAATAAGGATAACACTGGTACAACAACAATCTCTTATTATTCCATGCTATTACATAATTGTTGTATTGCATATAATATTGAATTACGTGAAATATGTCACTAAATGCGACTTTCTAAAGAAAAATAGAAAACCAGCTGTGTTCAGATGTGACAGCAGTGAAAAGTTAGCTAAGCAGAGTAAGGGAGTTCTTTTACAGAATGAACTAAAAAGTTTAATTTGTCATTTTGAAGTTTAATTATGAACATTTTGTAATTTGTTTTATAATTACCGGACCATTACAGTATTTTATAACTGTCTAAGATAACAATTTCTGACTACCATTTATTGTAGGAAGCTTTGGAAGCCATGGAGTGTTTCAGGCACCTCCCATTTTTACATATCTCTTAGTCTTTATACACATAGCCTTTAGAGCACTAAACAATAAGTGAATTTAATTTTAAATCTATTTACGGAATTTATTTTTGTTTCAGGTGTGGACTTGTGTACCTCGGTGAGAAAGGAGACAATTTGTACGTCAGGATTGACAACAAGGTTTGCTGTTACACAAGGCTGGCAGTGTTGGAGTTTACATCGGGTACAATAAATTGTTTTGTTTTACTTTACAGGCAAATGGTTAGCATGAAAATATTCTGTGGCTTTAAGTACATTATTTTGAGAATAAATTACGGTAAAACAAAGTATTTTAGAAAAATTATTTTGGAACTGTGTAAGTACAGAGAGTTCAGGACGACACAGTACGCGGATCACAACTAACCCTAACCGCTAGGCTCAAGTCAATTGTCACGCAGTCTTCATGCATATAACTCGCCTCTAGAAGACATTCAGTGGTGACCCTATCAATTTATGACATTATATTTGGTATGAAGGCGTTATGTACCAGCTTTATACCTTTTCAAATATTCTAAACCAAGATCATTATTCCTGAAAAAGAATCACAAAAGTGCCAATTTTTGCCATTTCCAGCCACGAGAAACTGAAGCTGTAAAGAGTAGTGGAGGACCTGAAAAGGGTATACATGCATGTAACATTCTTTAAATGCTATTTCTAAGCAGATACCACTCACATATGTTGACTAGTTTTGAATAAAGTTCTGCACAACACTCAAAAGCTTGGGCAGCCGGAACCTTAGGCAGTAATCTACCTGCAAATTTTTTCCACATCTAAAGACCAAGAGCAAGGGAGTGATAAGGTCGAAACTTGTTGCACACACATCACAGTGCCCTGCCACTGCTATGCACAAGCACTGAGTTGGCGTTCCCATTAGCAATTTGCCTGAACGTGACTTTAAGCTGTGACCTATACATATTTTTATTGCAAATAAGCATGCAGCAAAATCAAATGCATTCTTTTATCATAGTTTGCATTTTCTTTCAGTAATTAGGTTGTTTGTTGCAGCTGGCTGAAAAAGCAATTTTTGAAAATGTTGGAGAGCAAAATAGGTAGAATAAATGTGTTTTTTTATAGGCTACCGTATTTGGATAAAGTTTGATAGTTACATTAAAAAAAATCTTAATTCAAACACACTGCAACACATTTCAAGTGCAACGTAGGAGACTCCCTGCAGGTTTCTGTCATACCAGAACCACTGAAGTCTTGCAGACTTATTTTATTCATGGTATTTGTCCATGAAGATAAGAGCTAAATACTGCTGACATGGTTATTGACCATGCTCACACTTAGCTGTTATTTTTTTATGTCTGTTAAATTACTACAGGAGCAGTGGCGAAGCGTGAGTTTTAGAGAAGGGGAAGCAACTGGTATAGGAACACCGGTACCCCTTAATAAAGCAGGGGGTCCGGGGGTCCTCCCCTGGGAAAATTTTGATTTCTAGGTGCAAAAAGGTGTTATTTAAACAGTTTTTTGTATTTTAACATTGAATATATCTCTGGTATAAATATACAAATTTTATAGATAAAATAATTTTGTGCAGAAAAAAAAGTGCCTAGTTAACTCCCTCTCCGCGGCTAAGCTTACAACACTGGCTTAACATTATTATGTGTAGGCTATGGCCGATAGTTAGCAAAAAATAAGTTGGAATAGTGGTCTTATTTTACTTCATAACTAAATAATGCTAGTATGTATGAATTGTAGGCTGATAATTAAAGAGAAGTTACATTTTTTACTTAATAACGAAAAAATACATTATTATATGGATAATTGTCAATCTAGGTCAATTATTTTCTAGCTCGAAGTGCTTAGAAACAATGAGAGAGTGAATACAGATCAGTAGTCAACATTAAAATGGACGAATGCATACCAGCAATTTAATATATTTACGAAAGCATGTAATCTTAAAACTAAAAGAGCATGCATAACACAAGACAGTGATGCAATGTAAACATGTACCAAAGTGCAACAAATACGATATAACTATTCACTGGACCATTTCGTTAAAATTGATGCAATTGTAATTTGCTGAGAGTTTGTTCATATTTCAGAAATTATATCTTTTTAAACTACTGAATTTAAATAAAAAATTGCTAATTGTCTGAAATTGTTTAAAATACAAAAACCAATTAAATGCTGCTTTATACATGTCCTGAAGTTGCTTGTGACACTGTTTTTAGTGTGAATTATTTCATTTCAGTAAGTCAGTTTTTCTGTCTAGTATAAAACCGTTTTTTTCCGGCAAATTTCGACTTTGACATGCAATTATACAAAAATTATGAAGGATAAAAAATTTTCACTGTAGTGAAAATTAATGCATCTCTACAAAACAAAATCGTATCGCATACAAATATAAAAATTATTAAAACAATAAACAATTCTTAATTAACTCCCCTCCCCCTTGACCCATTAATAGGTAATTTTTTTTCTCGGAAACGAAGAAGAACAACCAGTTATTTAAGTACAGGCTTTCTTACCTTTCATAGGTTGCAATTAAAATAACAGAAGATTCTTACTAACGTCTTGATAAAAAGCATTATGTAGTTACACATTGCTATATAGAAAGATATAGAAAGTCGATTTAAAAATACTACACTTATTATCGAAAACTGGAATATTTACGTATAGAAATGCGGCCACGTGCGCGCGAATCTGTGTACAGAGGACCAGACAAAAAACGGTTGATATCTACTCCTTTGTACAAGTTCGGTGTGGCCATTCGGCTAACCTCGTGTAGTAAGCAAGTCATTCGGTTGCTTCCAGCCCTCGCTACAACTCGGGTCCGCTTGCACCCCTGCTGAGCCATTCACCAGCCGCAATAGTTGGGGTCTGGAAGCAGAGGACACGACTGCTTCCATGGCCAAGCAATTTCCCGAGACAAGACACCACCATCCTCGTAGCCAAATAAACCAAGCACTGCAGTGTAAATAAATGATGTTCCACTATAAAATTTTATATTATTTTATTATTTAGTAAGTGATGAGAAATATTAGGGAAGCAATGCTTCCATTGCTTCCATGGACGCTTCGCCCCTGTACAGGAGTGCACTAATTACGGACAGTGCAATAAAATTGCCGTATGTGGGGCCTTCACCAATTTGTGCCAAAATTTTTTTGCCACAGGATCAGTTACATACTAAATGGGAGGACAGAGGTTCTATGTCACATCAGTTGATCATTCCTGCTGACTAGTACTGATGTATTTATAGGTTGCTACTAGCCATATTTCATTTTTTGAAACTTGCTTTCTTTGTTCCAGACCGGAAGAGAATGTCCATAGTTGTGCAAGATGATCAGGGTGATATTTTTCTATACTGCAAAGGGGCAGAAGCTGCCATCATACCCCTCACAGAAGAGGGTCCTATAGATAAAACACTGCACCATGTTGGAGAATTTGCACTGGTAACTATACCACCCAGTCATACTTTGTAAAATAAAGGTATTGATAAAAATTACTTATTGAAACCCTAAGTAATTGGTTTTGTTTAAAGTTTAGGTTCCCTTAATGAAACATATTTGTCCTTGTCGTAAGACTGGTTGTGCCACGGTCACTATGCAGAAATTAAAACATATTGCTCAAACCCAGTGCCTAATAAAACGTTACTATTAAAATAAATTCATGAAGTATACCCAACTAGACAACCTATTTTTTGCGATGTGCAAAATTTCCGCAAAATTCACACTCTGTTTTTCAAAATTTATAAATTGTATGTGCAAATTGACAAAATAATTGAAAAAATTTTTGGCGTATTCCACAGTAAACAACGTCTTTGATTTGAGATATTAATTGTATGTGAATCGAGTGAATATATTTTTAATTGCGACAGCAGGCGTGAAAATAGCTGTTTTTTAATTATTGTGGTATATGTACTAGCCATATAGTTTTGTTAGTCATAAGTAGTGAATAAATATATGATATTGTGGTGGTGTATAATTGCTAGAAATGATGTCTCTTCACGCATTGCATTAAGTGCAAGGAACAGATTACATCATTTAGTATAAATTTTAACAGTGGAAAAACCGTAAAAACTAGGATAGAATTTTTGCTTCATAAGTAGGAAATACAATAAACCACAAATGAACACATTCAAGGTGTGTATTTAGGCTATTCAGAGTTATTAATTCTTTATTGTGTGGGTATGTATAGTCAAATTACTAATGCAGACAATTTCATAAAATGTTACGTAAATAAATAAACTAACAGTTTTACAGTATTAGGTGTAATGAAAAACATTGCTGGGTCAGTCAAAATTAACTGCAGAATAGTTCTGCATTTTATTAGTGTCTAATTTTACAGCTGGAATAAATAATACATTATTTTGGGGACTGTCATTTTATAAACTTGTACCCCCTATTCCATTCATATGTATGTATTTGTGTGTTGTATAAGCCTAAGCAAATCATCAAACGTAACAAATGTAATAGATTTTTTATAAAGAAAATAATATTATTAAAATATTTAACTAAAGTAAGATACCCCTTTGCACACATTTGTTACTACTGAAATATTTGTTCACATGAAAAAAATTACTTAACACATAATGAAATGACACGAAATATAGTAAAACAGTAAATGAAATCACCTGTTCAAAATTGATGAAATCATGAAAATGTTTTAACTGAAAACATTTGTCTTTACCAATTACCCTAATTAAATCACACATAACAATTAATTTCTGTCAAATCTAAAGGACTACATTTTGTTGTCATAGGGGTTGCCACTATTGTTCAATATTAAGTATACTACAAAACAAAAGAAAAGAATAGAAAAAAAACTCGTTTGATATTTATTTATTATCATACATTCTTTAAAGCCAGAGGCTATAGAACAAGTGGATATTAACAGTAAATCAACAATAAAAGATACAAACGTAAAATATGTACAAATTATTTATGTTCCAAATATTCATTAATCCTATAAAATTACTTAGTGATAAAAATTCTTTTAATTTAAGTTTAAAAACACTATTATCTTCATCATAATTTAATTTAAGTGAATTTGGCAAATTATATATAACAGAGAAAGAATACAGGACACCCTTCTGGTACACGTTAAGCTTCAAAATAGGCTTATGCAAATATTTAGAGTTACAAGTATTATATTTATGAACCTCAGAATTTTTAAAAAAATAAATCTGGGTTATCTATTACAAAACATAAAACAGAAAAAATACATGCATTCCTGACAATTTGATTTCAGAGAGGATTGCGCACAATGATGGTGGCTTGCCGTAAAATGAGCCATCATGATTTCGCAACTTACATGAACAACATAAATGTTGCGAGGCAAACGTTATCATCGAGGAGAGAATCTGTAGTAGCCCACAGCTATGAGAAGATGGAGTCAGGTCTGACGTTGTTGGGGGCAACAGGTGTAGAGGATAAGCTGCAGGAGGGAGTACAAGAGACGCTAGAAAGTCTTCGAGCAGCTGGTATCAAGGTTAGTGTCGTAATAGAATCAACCTTGGATCCTGGACTAATACCAAAGGCACTTTTGCATCATGTCTAAGTTAACAGGGCAACAGTTATAGTGGTGATGGTAGGTGTAATTTTTATAATAATAATAATAAAAAATAAGGACAGATCAAAGAATAGTAGACAATAGATTTTTTCTGATTGTCATTTGTCTGCACACATAACTATCTAAAGAAGAGTATTTTTGCTGTTCTGCAGTTGTGTCTTTTTTATCTGAATTACCGGCATATTCTAAATAATGGACATATTTTTTAGTGATTTAAATGACAAAATGTTTGGAATATGAATTATTTTTATTGCAGTTGGATTATAATTTATCACGCCTTGACAACACTTCCTGCAAAGTACTGTGCCGAAGGCTACAAACGCATTAGTTGTTGACTGTGAGTGTAGCATGCCTAGTGGCGAGGAAAGTAAAACTTCAGCATGGTGCTATTTTGTTGCAGGCAAAGTGTGACATCATGTTGAACCAGTTGGGCCATATTTATTTACAACTGGTGGTATATTTGATAGCATCCTCATATCCACAGTAATTTGCATTTTCATGTGTCCTTGTGTTTCATGGAAAAGTTTAAAAGGAAAAATTATACGCAACATGTAAAAAAATTACAAGGCACAATAAAGGACTGTTGATGCAACAAATGGTTTAGCTGCTAAAAAAATTTGATTGTTTTGTAAATGTGTAGAAACTTAAATAATGTATGCTTTAAATTATATTTTATTTACCTAAATCTTAACTGTTAATTATTCTAGGTCTGTAAATTTAGTCATTGTTCTGACATGTTTCAAGATTTGTTTGCAGCCTCTAGTTGGGGCTGTTTCCAACTGTTTGTACAGTCTATTATGTGAATTTTATAACACATTACAGTATTTTGTGTACAGAATCTTGAACAAATCTTAAATATACAGATGAGTAATGTATACAGATACCTTTACATAAGTGAAACACTTCTGAGTTTACCTTAGTGTAACTATACATATACAGTACTTGATTTTGAATCACAGGCTCTGACCAAACTGATTTCAGTTTTACATGGTTTTCAGAAATTACTCCAGGTGAATGCTGGAATGGTAATTTAACATAAGTAAATGCCAAATATTGTCTCGGTTTCTGTCATCGTGAAAGTTGTGTATTGAGTCTTACAGTAACATCCAACTTTTTCATAGTTTTATATGGTCATTTGCAGGTGTGGATCCTAACGGGAGACAAAGTGGAGACTGCTGTTAACATATCGTACTCGTGTGGACATTTCAAGGCAGGCACAGAACAACTGTTCCTGACTGACCACTCGTCTGACAGGACGTGTCTCACTACACTTGAGTCTCATAGGTAAGAAGTGTGACAGAGTCATTAGTGTGCTACATTTGTCATTCAAGGTTAGCTTTGGGTATTCTTACACTTCCCCCAGAATTTAACTATACTTTGCTGTTTGTAAAAAGGTTCGATTAGTATTTTAGAAAAGCCGATAGATGTAACACATACATTGTCATAAATTGCAGTTTTACTGATGGTCTAAGGGAAATTTTTGGTTCTTTAGACTCGCCCAAATAATTTTCTGAAGTGTTTCTCACGTAATATGGTCTTACTGGCATCCATCACATGCCAATTTTTATTTAAATACTATTTACCGCAGTTTGTGTGGTGCCAGATTGAAGGTTTTATATATTTTCTGAATTACTTAAAAATATTGAGATGCGGGAGTGACTTCAATGTACTAGAGATGAGTGTTGATAAGTGGCATGACTGTATAAAGCACATTGTGCCGGCAGAAGAGAAAATGTAAGAAGTAGACTTAAACCCCAATTTCATAAACTGTGATTTTACCAGTAAGATAATTTTGCAAAGTGATTGTTGGGGAATTATCAAAAAAATCTTACCAAATTACATAAACATTAAAAATACCGGTACTAAGAAAAAGGAATACACCATGCCTAAAAGCACAAAAAATAAATATTCAAGTTTGCCATTGACTGGAAGTCTAATATTTTGGGGTATTGTTTTAATTTACAGATGCACCCTCTTGT
Source organism: Medauroidea extradentata (assembly GCA_003012365.1). NCBI lineage: Eukaryota > Metazoa > Arthropoda > Insecta > Phasmatodea > Phasmatidae > Medauroidea > Medauroidea extradentata. The sequence continues at coordinate 55,710 of PNEQ01132279.1, forward strand.
AATATGTAAAAATGAATGTCCATCTGTTCATCTTCTATGCATTCTTATACCATTCATTCAGTTGGAGGAAAAAATTGGGAAGGGAGGGGAGAGGCAAATTAGGGAAGAGGGGAAGAATGGGGCAACCAGAAAATTTAATGGGCATTGTGAAGCATGCCTGCATTGCAAGTATTGAATAAAATTATCATGTTTGCAAAAAACTGCTGGTTTTTCTATGAGAAGCACTTAAAAATTGATTCGCACAGTTACTGAAGGTTAAGCAGCACAAGTTTATTTGGTGAAAAGGAGTTACATATATTTTCATTTAAATATAATTTTGTTTGAAAAAACTTTGCATGCTAAGTAAAATAAATGCTTCATTCAAGTGTTATTGTAAAAGACAAAAAAAAAAAGTATTTATGTCATGCAAAAAATTATATTGTTATACATTTTTTGTGTTTAAGAGGTTAAATTTTTTACATTTTATAATTTTTCAGAGTCATTTCCATGAACTATACTACTTCAGTAAATATCAGTTCTTCTGTGTATGGCACTTTAGCCATAGTAATAGATAATGTTTAGAGAAGGTGATATGTTTTCTGCCAGTGTATACTGCAAATCAGTATAGCGTCCTGCGTCATGTATTGTTGGCTGACGGTTATGTGCTACGGTATAGCTATTTACAGATGAATCACAGACGTTCAGTAGTAGTGCATCGGAGTTATCATTGGCCAAGTCAAATAGTGACTCAACAGTAACGAAATAAAAGCACCAGACTGAATACATTACATTGAAACCTAGCAAACATTTAAACTTTTCCCCGCGATAAATCACCTTCTTTACGTGTAGATATTGTGTATTACGTTGTAGACAATTACAGTAACACGAGCTGGCAGTTGATGATACAGTACAAGATGCAAGGTACTTGAGATGTACTGGACACTTATCAGATGCGATGCTTGTGGACCAGATGAGGACATGAGAGACAGTAATATAACAAACACAACAGATAATAAACTGAATGAAAGAAGAGGACTGAGGTGGTGAAAGCTTGAGTGTTGAAAATCTATCACAAAATGATTAGATTGTAGTATGCACATCATGGATGAATACGGGAAAGAATGAAATTCTATGTTAATAAGATCGGCTGGTAGTAACACGTTGCTTTAATTCCAGTCTGTTCCTTTTGCAGAAAATGGATATCATTTTGTTTGTTTATGTTGAAATCAAAGTAAGGGTGTAAGGTTACATAATAGTACATGATTAAATTAAAATTGTTCGTTAACACTTGGATGTAAACTAGATGGTCAGTTTTAATGTTAGACTAAGGGCATATTCACAATGTTCGGTTTTGTTCAGAATATCATCTGATTAAATTTTAAGTTATGGTTAGCAGTGTTTTATGTTTCTCGCGTTATGGTTAACTTAAAACTGCTGTTTAACTAGTGGTAAGTTTTAACCAATGGTTAAGTTAAACACAAGAAGAAGTTCCAGTTACTGAGTTAATCAGAACCTTTAACAAACATGGCAGATTGTGTTTTTACGCAGTAAATCACAACCCTACTGCTGTAAACATGGTTGTGTGTCACAAAATAATAAAAAATAATTGAATGTGAAGTTATACTAAGGAAGTCTTCATTTCTTGTATTTTTATTGGATAATAGTTAAATTTGAAATGAATGTATCACTGCTAATACAGAAGTTAATTCTTTACTAAGGTTATAGCAGACCAAATTTTGATGATGGCTGAAAACAAAACTCAATATTGGTATTTCTAAACCGAAGAATTTCTTGTTGATACATGACAATTTTTGTAAAAATATTTTAACTTTCCTATAACGTATTTCATGTTTTAACATTAATAACTATTTAGCTTATAAAATGTATGTTGTTATTCTTTTTCTGTTTTTGTTTTGAGTATTGAGAGGAAGAGGGTAGTTTTGGTTAGGTTACACAGAAGGCCCACTTATTTTTCTGTAACTAAACATGCAAAATGCATAAATAGAACATAAAGAAAATTAAACCCGACATATATTACATTCAAACTGTTTTTAATTTAACAATTCACACACGACAACAAAAAGCAGTTATTTTCAACGCCTCAAAATTTGAAACAAAGATACCGGTACTTATTACTGGAAAGAAATCTTCAGTTAATGTTTCGCTTCATTCATTTTTTTAGTGTTTAGTAACGTCCCACGGTTTTATGCACTTTTCAGGCTTTTAATGCACTTTTCAGGCTTAGTGAGGAACAGCTTACAAACTAACTAAACCTAAGAAAACGACACACACATTCATGCCTGTACTGGGATTCAAACTCACGGCCTCTCGCACTGTAGGCCGGCATGCTACTGACCACGCTACTGAGGCCAGCACTTCATTCATGAGAAATATAAGTAATACGAACGAAGAGAAAGTCTCTTGCAGTAATTTTGTACAAATATAGTCGGAACCTGCATAGCAAAACCATTAACGGTGAAACAAAATAGAAGTTTCACTACAAGTATGCTTACTTTTGTCCATGTTTATTACGAATTTTGACTTTCTTGTACAAATATGCTGAAGTGATTTTCAGTGGCAATTCACATCACACTTTGAAGACTTGCATAAGCTCCTTGCTATTCTTTTTTGGTGTCAATATTTTTACTTTTTCATACTTCGCTTTTAAAATTTTGTCGGTACACGGACACATGCCACAAAGAGTGTTGAACTCGGCTGCAACTGTCTTACATTATTCCTTTTTCTGTTTCCACGTCACTGCGACTATTTTTCACATTCCACAGTATGAGAATATTTTTCAAGTAAGGTAATTAGAAGTTTGTTTTCAGAGGTAATCAAACTGCCGGGACGTGCATGTTTAACTTCTTTCGTCCGTTGTTTACAAACTAATGTTAACAGCTACTTAAAAAAAATTCAACGCCCAATCACAATGTGAAATGTCATTGCATGGTTGTCAAATTTACATTAACCAGCACTTAGCTAATCATAACATTCTTAAACGAGAGAAGTGGTTTCAGAAATGCTATTATTTTAACCAGTAGTTCAAAGTTTCGTTTATTTTTATCGTATGGTCAGATAACAAATACTTTAAACAGACATTGTGAAACTGGCCCTAAGTGACCATTGGATTTAGTCTCTTTACCAAGGATAAATGTTCAAATTTTCTATGTTACAAAGAGGATTGTACTTGTTACACATTGGGCAGTTACATGTAGAGTGTAGATTGGAGCATATCAATTAAAATATACTCTAGGTCACTTTGTCATTGACTCAGACTCAATGACTAGAGCAAATTTATCATATTGGACTCACATTTAGGAGGACCAGGGTCTGATTCCAGCCTCCAACCATCCTGATTTTGCTTTTCCATCGGTTTCTGAAATCGCTCCAGGAAAATGCTGGGTTGGTTCCTGAACAAAGTCCGTGGTTGATTTGTGTCCTAGATCCTGTCTACGTGTCAAGTTGTATGTCTCTGTCTCTAATGACGAAGCAGTCGACGACAGGTGAAGCCCACTTTCTGTACCTCAATGACCAGATTCTAAACTATGTCTATGTGAATATTAGACAATCTCTTAACGATTCTTCAATAACCGGGCTTCCTTTATATGGGAGCATGACACACTACACGTCTCAAGAATTGAGGACTTGCTGTGTTTGCAGGAACACTGTGCAACAGGAGCCATTAAAGCAGCACGGCCTGGTGGTGGACGGGCAGTCTCTCAAACTTGCTCTCAAGTATGACTCTGCTCTGTTCAGGGAGGTGTGCATGGCCTGCACTGCCGTCATCTGCTGCCGCATGTCGCCCATGCAGAAATGTGAGGTACGCATGAACAACTGTGCATCTGTGTACTAATTATCTGTTAGTGTGTTTTGTGAGCATCTTTTACTTCTTGAGGTTTGTTTTGAAGAATTTGCAGGTAAGTAGTGAGACAGTCTTTCTCTTTAACTATAGCGTGATTATTTGTCCATTATTAGTACAAAAATATTGCAAATTTAAAGTAAATTCAATTAAATTATTCCTGACTTTAGATTTAATTTTCTTAGCACAGCATTAATGTACACAAGGGCATCAAATATTCTAGACAATATGAAGCGTGGTGCAATTCAGATAACAAAATATGTGCTGTAGTAAATATTTCTGTGTTAACAATTTGGGGACATATTGATGAAGCTTAGAAATACAGTATAAATCAAATTAATTGAGTTCCACATATTATAAGAGCAGCGTTTTAACGAGGTCATTTCATGCAACTGTCAAAAAATTATAGAAACATACGAAACATTGAGAAATCTTCGAAAATTTTAAGAAGTTAGATTGAAAATGGTTGAAACATTTGTTGTATGATTTAGCAGCACCAGAAAAAGGTATGAGTTGTAGTGTTACAGTTATTATTTGGCAAGCTAAGGTGCACAATATGAAAGAAAGGACAAAAAAATTGTTATTTTACTGTCTTGTTTTTCCACAAAAAGTTTTTTAGCTGCCATTGCACTCATGAGAAATCACGCAGTGCAGTGCACCCTTTTCTTATTTTCTTTTCTAGACTAGAGTAAGTCGTAATTACTTTTTTTTCTTGGGTGCGTTTCAATCAAGAGACATCTAGGCTGGTATTCATAGTCGATTTGCGCGGAGAATGCGAGACGCATCCAGTGCGTATCTTTCCCACATAAAAACAGGATTCTTGAACGCAGTTAGCGAGTCGTTTGCATCTTGAATACGGATGAGTGGACTTGCAAAGTTACGAGAGGCCTGGACCTATCCTATCCTCTTCGCAAACATTACCTAATCTCAACCTGTTCATAACTTGGTAAAATTGTATATCATTTTCTTCAACAATTTTGATGATAGTGAACTAGAAGCATTTTGAGGCGGGATTGATGTATTCAGCTAACAATTCAACAAGCATTGTTCTTCAGTGGCGCAAATAAGATAAAGTGTAAAATGTAAAATACTTTGGAACAAAAATGGCAATATGTTATTAGAGAATAGAAAAGTAAAAAAAAAAAGTGTAAAATGTAAAATACTTTGGAACAAAAATGGCAATATGTTATTAGAGAATAGAAAAGTACATTTTGGTTAGTGCTGTGACACACGTATAGAATGCGTTATTGTTTATCGTTTAAAGCAAACACATTCCGTTAATCTTGAAAATGTATATGTTATTTTACTGTATGCACAAAAGTGTTGTTATTAATGTTAAACAATATGTTTAAAATTAAATTTTAGCTGTTGTACACAGTGCACTTTTAATATTTCAGCTACTCACAATTGTTTTTCAATATTTTATCTCTATAAAGTCCATATTATTAACTTTCTTCGTAGCATTTAATTACGTTTTACAGAATATTTCAAAATAAATATGCGCATATTATTTCCCATTCGAAACACTTGGCCACCATTTCAATTGTTCTGGTCGAAGAAGAGTTTTCTCAACCTAGCTTTCGTTCAAGAATCTGCAAAATGATTTGAATGTTGTTTGCGGGCTGTTCCCCTCTCAAGCAACACTTCAGCGAGTGGAGTTTGTGGGTTCTTTGCAGGATGCAAATGAAAATGTTTAAGAATACCACCCCTATTGATCTAAATTGATTTTTCATTCATTAACTGTCTTATATAAAACAATATTGGATAAGAACTTCAATTACTTGTGACATGGCACTCAATGCTGTTTGTTCTTTCTTATTCTTACGTCTACATTTCCTGGGTATGCTGTTAATCAGGATAATGTTAAAAATAAATTTATGTACATTCAATTTAATGTCCTATTTTCCACAAAATGGTATTGAATAAGGATTTCATCATCATGAAAAATCATTCAGTGCTTTATGTTATAGTATTTTTTTGCGATGAGGATATCAAGATATGTCATTTCTAAATTATGTTCACGTCATAACATGTCTGTTCAGAGATATAAATCATTACAGTAAACCCTCGTTTTATCGGACCTCCATTCAGCTGACTTTGTATTTAACGGACAAAATCTGGTGATACAAAATAATTCCACCGTGGGGTCTACTTGTCACATGCAGCACAAGACCTACCTGGTTATTGTGCTTTGGCGAGTGACGTCAGGCGCGCATACAGTTAGCCACGTAAGACGGTAAGCAGAGCTAGTCGCTCATCGGTATTTTGACATGTCCGGACAAGAATGACTGTCGTGTCTGTCTACTTGAATTTTTTTATGCAATCTATGTATGTGCACGTTTAATATTGTGAGTTCTTTATTTTAATAAAATTATGTCTGCAACAGGACAGAAAAGAAAGAGAGTAACTTTGACATTAATAGAAAAGTTAAAGAAGCCTGTGTTTTGGTAGCAAAGTTGTGTGCTGATTATGGTGCCAAGAAACAAACTGTGCCGGACATTTGTAAAGCAAAAGATAAGTTGAAGAGTTGTGTGTTGAAATATGATGTTGAACACAAAAGAAAAGTGCTACTGTTGGACCCAGGCAACACATGAAACTTGCTACTGCATATTCGCACGACGAGGCAGTGTATGTTCAATAACGCTTGTGTGGTGTAAATGTGCGAGGTGTAGAGATAAAATCTACTGTGGGCAAACTAGCGCAACACATGCCTTTCTCACGCTCAGCATTTCCGTCCCTTCCCCTTCAGTAAAAGTCTTGAGGATGGCGGCTAGATTATTATCTCCCAGACATGGAATACAATACTACATCGGGATGCAAACAGTGGTAGTTTAACTGAAACTTTTTTTATTTGTGTTATACACAGTAAGTCCTCGATTAACGGACATTTGTTATAAAGGACACTTTAATTTCTGTCCATCGATTCGAACTACGAACACGAAACTTGCTTTAACGGACAGTTCCGATTTGCTACTTTAAGGAGGCCGAGAACCATATTTCTGGACAACCTGTACTGCTTCCTGCAATGTGTAGAGACGCACCATGCGCTGCATTCTTCCGTAGTACATGTGGCAACACAGCTTTCTCCCTCTGCCCCTCGTGACCTTTTCTTCCGTATGGCACAGGTAGCCGAGTGATGCAACACGGATTTGGGCATACCGGCTGTCAAGCTGTCACAGCGCATGCGTAGTCACTAGAAACTGTGACTCTTTCTTATTCCGAAACCAAGCAGCATTGTGGCATAGTTGTAACTTGCGCACAGTTGCACTACGGGGATTAACTTTACCAGTCTAAAAATTAAATGAATGCTAACAAAATCATTACTTGTAGCCTACAATATTTTTAAATTTTAATGCATTCAGACTTAGTAAATTTTTTTTCAACTCAGTTTTTTGATAATATCTTCAAAACCGTTGGAGATACGGAGAATTTCATACAGACCTTTCTTGGTTATAATTTTAATACAAATACTTTTTATCCCGTAACATTTTTTCCTATGGAGCATCGTTTTGGGAATATAATGCAAAATATATACATTTTTGCAAGATTGATGAACCTAACCTTGTTTGTTTACATTGTCTCTTGCGGGAAAGTATGATTTACTTAACGGACGTTTTGAATAACGGACACTTTCCGGGAACGTAACCCGTCCGTTAATCGAGGACTTACTTTATTTAGTAAATAAACACTTTACTGTGAAATACAAAACAGTAGCTCAAGTTCACTTGTCACATGTTACCACACAATGTAATATGAAACCAAGCTGATAGCAAACCTATGTCTCCTGTCCCTCTCCTTCTACTCTTCTCCAGCCTGCCACCCTTGGTTATCTCAATGAGCGAACAAATACGCATGCTTATCTTTCTACTCCGCCAGCCATTACAAACATTCTCCCTCCTCCCCCTTCCAACGATTTGATGACAACAAACATGCTGCGTTGCCACGCGTATCACACTGCTATATATCTATCGGCTTGTTGTCTATTTCCGTGTGCAGATTTTGGTACTTTGCGATTTACCGGACATTCTTTTACTGGACCACACCTCCCCCAATTTAGTCTGGTAAAACGAGGGTTTACTGTATTAAATTGAAGTAACATGTTTTTGCTTCAGAAACTGTGTTAAAAAAGAAGAAGAAAATATAATTCCTAAATATTGAGTTTTTAGAGGGTCTAAATAGGTCACCTTCAAGAACCACGAAACCTAGTAAAATCACATCCTGGCTAAATATAATATTATAATATTTTTGGTTCAGAAGTAATTCTGCTAAACATTATTTTTACATTAACAGATTTTGGACTTTAACTTACAGTATTTTACGATTCTACGCAAACCTTGCATATCTCTACCTTTTTTTTACTACATTTTCAACCATTATTTATTAGCCTAAAAATGGGCGTATAATAAAATTTCGCTGCCTGTGAAATAAAAGAGGTTAGTATTTGTTGCTTGTTGTTATGAATGATTAAGTTATACCAAGCACAGCTTCAGGTTCTTCCACATTCACTGTATTCTTGTTAAATTGAAATGTTTCAGTATTTTTTACTCAACAGTTGGTAAACAACCCACACAATGCTTAGGTTTTAGTATTGTACGAGCAACAAATTATTACTGTGGCTATACATTTATTTGATAAAAAACAATAATAAAGAAAAAAATTTTAGTTTTAGAGACAAATGTACAGAAATATTTTGTGTATGTTTTATATGCAACTATAAGCTTCAGGCATATTTCTGCACAGGTTGTACAACTGGTCAAATTGTCTGCTGCCAAGCCAATCACAGCAGCAATTGGAGATGGTGCTAATGATGTGTCTATGATCCAAGAGGCCCATGTTGGTCTGGGTAAGTTCAACATGTAATAAATTTCTAGAAACTTTGATCAAGTTTGTTCACAATAACAGTATTTTCTGTGTGACATAATACTGAAATTGTTAACCTCTTACGTAAGTATTTACCACTCTAGTCATGTCCCGAATTTCGTATATTTTTCTGGGAAAATAAGATATGTAATAATGAAAATATAAATTTATATCAATAGCCAGATGTCTTTCGATCAAAAGCATAACTCTGAAAGGTAGATATAACCAACTCTTGTCCCACCCCCTCCACCATAAAAAAAAATGTTTTCTTGTGAGCACATAGTCTGGCTTCCATAAAGTTTAACGGAAAAATAAGGCTTGTCTCCTTTTTTTTTTTGTGTAGTGTTCTTTTTTTTACTGGCATTCCTTTTCGCTGTGACTTTCTTTTCAATCAAGGGACAAGGTTGGCATCAGCTGTAAAAATCCACTATTTCATTTAAAATTTGCATAAGCTAAGTCACACTTGTTGCGATTTCCTGAAAGGCAGCAGAGCATGTCATTCAAATAGCCATTTTACATTAGTACACTGCCTTACATTCTTGCTTGTACTTTTTTTTTTATGAATGTCATCCTTTTATATGCTGTTGGTGAGCAACATTTAATAAAATACGACTAGACACAACAATGCTATATGTTGCATGTTTTTAATTGTACTGTGTTGCAGGAATAATGGGCAAAGAAGGAAGACAAGCGGTGAGCTGTTCTGACTTTGCATTTGCTCAGTTCCGTTTTGTGCAACGAGTGCTACTAGTGCATGGTCATTGGTACTACCTTCGCATATCAACCTTGGTGCTGTACTTCTTCTACAAGAACATTGTGTTCATTACACCACAACTGTTCTATAGCTTCATCAATAAGTTTTCCACACAGGTATTAAACATTTGATGGTTATGGTTCTTATAGACTTACATGATGTGAAATTTTCAAAATTACTTGAATTGTGTGCTTTTCTTTATTTACTTAGAAATTCACGTTTTTTTTTTTTTTTTTTAATTTGTCTGTGTTGGATTTCAAGTTTTTGACACATACTAATTAGGTAAATTTTATTTAATTTCATATATCTTGACTCTGCAAAGAAGTTTCTGAAAGAGAGAATGTTTACACACCATTGTTCAAGTAAACATTCTAATAAATATATTTACATATGATAAATGTTTTGTTCTCATTGTCAATCTCTTCAGTAAAATCCATTATTATTATTACATGATGTTCAGTTGTGTAAGCAGATAAGCATAAATTATTGTGTGTGCTAAATTGTATAAATACTGTACATTTAATTGCAGTAATTGGTGCAGCTAAATTAAAAATTTAGTTAAAAATTTTTTTTTTTTCAAAATTTAAAAAAAGAGATGGGGTAGAACTGTTATGAATTTGAGGGTTGGCTACCACACATATGATGATGTCTGTCTGCAGGCTATGTATGACAGTGTCTACCTCACCTTCTACAATGTGTTATTCACGTCGTTACCTATCCTCATCTACGGCCTGTTTGAGCAGGACTACAGTGACACCAAGCTACTCAGGTTCCCGCACCTCTACTCAGAGATGGCCAACAACGTGCTCATGTCCTGGTCATGCTTCTTCAAGTGGATACTCCTTGGTAAGTCCTTCCTTCTGTCTCAGTCTCACTCATGTACTTTCACTTTCTTTTCTTTCCCTCCATCTCTCCCTTCACCCTTCTCTCCACATCCCTTTGTAACGTGACCCGTCCTTGGGCCACGCTGCCCCCAAATGTTACGGGTTTTCCTAGGGTTCATTGTTTGCAGAAGCGGAGCTACGTAAGAGTTCATTAGAGCGTTTTACACTAAATATGAAATAAACTTAGTTGTTTCTGAGCACTGACGTTTCCACTATTCTCTACTATGAGACAACCATTTACAATGTTCATTTGTGTTATTAATTTTCTTTTTTGAACTATTTCTGCGGGTGTTTGGTTGTCTAGTGTTGCTGTGTGCAAGTTCTGGATACTAATATACTAGATAATTAAAAAGTTGCAAGTCTTTTTGCCCATTAGCATGACGGCAGGACCGTGAGAAGGCTCAATAGAGTAAATGTAGGTGTTAACCATTACTAATGATAACACATTTTCTTTAAACAAATAACAGGTGGATCAGGGAACAAGAATATAGTTCCTAAGAAGCCCACACTCCCCCAACCATTTCTCAAAAAACTGCCCTTCACAGGCCACACCACATCATATCCAATCACAACACAGTTTAATATGATAGTTGAAACAACCCTCTCAGCCACCTTGATACCATTGACATCAGGCGTGGGGTTTGCTCCAGCCACTTTACACCTCCCTTCCTCCCTCCCTGTTTCCCTTCACACTCTTACATCCTCATTCAGAGTAAGGACAGTATAATGGATAGCCTGATTCTTTTAATTCCATTCAGATCTAGAAAATCTTCTGGCAGCATGTGTTACCTATATAGGTTGTCCAGCCAACACGGATAAAAAAATTCCCTAACTTTTCCGGGTTTCCAATAAGAAGTTCAAATTTTCCAGAAAAATGAAAATACATAATGTACAAATACAGTAGAAGCACATTATTATACTCATGTTAGGGGACATGATACTTAACGTCAGAGAAGTGATTTTGCAACATAGCAGGTGTGACCATTCCATTATTTGTACATTATGGCCATAAACTAAAACTGTATAACCAAATCTACTCTATAATTGACTTCTACTATACTATCCTTCAAAAATTGTAATTACAATTAATATAGTCTTATTTATCTGACGTTCTTTTAGCCGACGTTCCATATTATCCTGCGCCCATAATGGAAACACATAAACGTATCAGTTGACAAGCCACTTAAGTTGTTAGCATGTATAAATTATATTTTTTTACTCCTGACCAATATATATTGTTTTGTTTTAAAAAAGCGCACAGTTCAACATATAATAGGTTTTTTTCTTACCATCTCCAATGTTCTGATGGCTCGTTTGTGTCCAATAAGTAATACTTTACTGTATTAAAAGATATTGGATATTATCAACTAAAAACATATTCCCAGTAGCAAGGACATCTTCAACACTATTTGTTGTCACTAACGACCTAGATTGGTACAAAATATGCATAAAAATATGGTTGAATAAAAACACCTTTAGGGCAACTTAGATCAGTTAGACTTAGGTCTGTCATATTGACTATCACAAATCTGTGACAAAAGTATGGAATATTCTGGGGCTACCTGACATAAATAACTGCTGGTTCAGACTAGATTTGTTCATCAACTTTAGTTGCAAAAAATAAGATTTTGATGAAAACTTGAATTCAAATAAATTCCAATAGAGCCTGAGAATAACACAGCATTACCGCATTTACGTGCACACTGGCCCCCAGCATACAAAGCCCCCCCCCCCCTCCCAAAGTTTTGAAACTCAAATCTGGAAAAGCTAAAATATCGCACATACGTCCCCCTATGTGTATTTAATGAGAAATGAGAATGCTGATGTCTGGCAACCATGTACCAGTCAGTCGGGAACTTGGCACCAGCACATGGCGCTGATCTCGTGATCTGTGACCTTGCGAGACAAAGTGAAAGTCTTGTGGAGAGGGGTAGAGAGGACTGTGCCGCAAATTTGCTTGCCAGCGACTACCTGAAGTCTGCAACAATAAGTTTGAATTTTCTTTTCTAAAATTTTATTTTACTAACTTCTCGTTGAAAAAATGGGGTGCGAGGGATACATGGACGAATACTGTATTCAGCAAGCTTAATATATTTACGTTTTTAAAAACAAATTCATTCGCATGGAAGCCATGCAGACTCGTTTACATTTGATAATGTAACGTGTGGCTCATCATAAGGCACGGCCGGCCTAACCCAACGCATGGTCTGGCGGCCTGTGGCTCTTCAGCAGCTGATTGTTCAGGTTTTTGGTACACGAAAGTGATGCGTTTTTCCTACCTATTAAATTTGTTTGTAGAAAATAAGTTACAGTAAAACAATGAACCATACTATGTGCTAGTAAGTTTGAGACTTTTTTTTTTATATTTTTTCAAAAACAATTTTTTTTTTGGATTGGGTGATACTTTATAACTTAGTATTGTTTTTCTTTCGTACAGAGGACGTACAGTCTGTATCATTTGTGCTTGCATTAATTTTTTTAGTTGTTTCCATGACATAAGCAGTGTTTTCCTCTGCCACAAGTAACTTTTGCTCAAACATACGTAGCTGGGTCTCAAACTGTGCAATTTATCAAAATTAAAAGTTATTTCCTGCAGAAATTGGTACACACGATAGCCTTCAAAACTGTCAAAAAATGGAAGTCTTTCGTGAGACAGACTATAAATAGAAATAGTACAGCATTAAAACATACCTGATGTTAAGAAATTTTTAAAATTTTTCTGAATTTTTTTTTTTTTAAACTGCGCACATAGGCCTCCCCCCCTTTTTTTAAAGGCAAACTTTTGGAAAAAATAAGGGGCCTATGTGCGCATAAATACGGTATTTGCATTTTTTTTTCCCTTAGTAAACCAAAGTATGTTTCATGCAAAACTTACAGAAATACCTAACAGTTGACAAACTTCCAGAATTTTTACAAATTTCCCTGACAACCATGTTTCCCTGAATTTCCAGGTTTTTCCTGTTTTCCAGGTCGCCGGACACCCTGCTCTATCTCTTTTTTAAGGCATGCAGATTTGGCCTGTTTTTAATAATGCTGTCAGATTACAGAGTAAATATCTTGAATATAAATATGTATATCCTTTAATGTTATTATGTGATACGAGCCTGTTAAACATTTCTGTCTGTTGGCAGTATGAAACATTTAAATTTACTCAGAATGTGTGTCAACTTCCTTAAAATGTAGATAAAAGCCTTGTGAATTCCAATTAATAAATAAGTATATTGTAAGACATGCAATTTGAACTCTTTGTTTTTTACAGGATTATGGCATGCTGTGATGGTGTATGTTCTCCCTTTGGGGATGCTATTTAAGAATGATGTCATTCACCAGAAAGACTCTGGAGTAGGAATCTTCATGTTCGGCACCATTGTGTACCATTGTGTCATCTGTGTAGTCAACCTCGAGGTTTGTCACAAGCATTTCCCTTGTACTGTTTACTTAGCGTAATATTTTATATAAAAATATCTGAATCACTGGTAAAAACTTAGGTGAAACCTACTTTATATTAATGGTAACTTTTAATAAATAATTTAATTTCTTATGATTATTTTTAGAGTATAAGTGTTTTAAATGCTGTATATAAAGCCCTTATGAATTTTTTTGTGTGGCTGTCATAATGGATGGATGTCAGTATGAAGAAAATGATTATGGTAAGTCGATGAGTATCATTCATGCAAACAGTTGTAATATAGTGGAACCTCGTTAAGACGAGAATACGGCCATAATGACAGTATTTTCGTGCATCATAAATTTCTGTATTAAATACGTCAATTAATTTGTTTAATACGAGAGCATTTTCACGGTTGCGTACGCTATGACAGAAAATGGCAGTACGCATGCGGAATGCGTCACGTAAACAACTCGTGGCACGCTCTCAAAAGTTATCTTGGCAGTGAACATAGAGAGTTGCGAGAAAGAATCAATTGATTGTACGTGGCGTCCCGTACATCTGGTGGTGCGCTCTTGGCGCGAAACTCGGAAATGACAATTCTGACAGAGCAGGCATCACAGCGATAAGCGGTAATCGTTACTGTGTGATGAGTCGACTATTGACGCGTGTATACACAAAGAAAATTGCATCACCTTTGTCTCCTGGCGGTACTTGTATAGTATTTTACGGTACCCTAAAGCCAACGTCCAACGCCGCCATGCTTGCAAGATAGCGTTATATACAGCATTCAGATGAGAATTATTTTCTTTTGTTCATACACAAAGAACTTTTTCCTTGCATGAAAATATGTTACGGGAGGTAATGTTTCTAAGTGCGTATACTGTGCCATTGTTTTAACGTGTGTATTAGTTTGTGTTCATCCAAGGCACTAGTTAACCAGACTACGATCTATCAGACCTACGTCTGAAAGCCTGGTCTAATCGGGCTAATCCCGGGGTGTGCATAGGTACAACAATTCCAAGGGAGTACACAAAAGACACAGACAAACACACACATTAAATACAAGTGGGAATGATAACATCTACTAGAAACAAACGGTAATCGTGGCATGGTTTCGACATATGTATTTGACTCAATGTGCACTGATGACAAACGTTACAAATTACATGAAATAGTTATAGAAGCACAAGCAAAACAGGCTCGAAGCCCTTAACAAATAAGTAAGGGCTCGTAAGCCTTATCCAAAAACACCGGGAGTAGTACACTACAGATTAAATGGAAAATTCAACACCTCGACTCTCATTTCTCGCCCATCACATCAACGTCCGCTCGGCCAATTAGAATAATAGGAAGGTGAAGAAGTAAGCAAAAACTAAACACACACGGAAATATTAAGAACAAAACCAACAAAGGGTAAACACGCGAATTACCTAACCGTAACACGGAAGTACGACCCTAAAGTAAACACTTACCAAAACAAAACGATCGGGCGGGCGTTGAGGTGATGGCGAGAGAGGCAAAACCTACTCCTCGAAGCGCTGGGGAAAGAGTGACAAGCACAAGACGGCGAGGCGCTAAGGCAGAGGCAGGGAAGGAGGGAGGGAAGGCCGGCCAAAGGTGGGGACACGAAGACAACCGAAGACACCCGAGCTCCGACGAAGCGGCGAGGCATGCGCACTACACAGTTCCAAACGTCACAGAGCGAGACAGTCGGCTGACGTCACATCCTTTGCGTAGGATTCATACAAGTCCAGAGGCACACGGTGGCAGAAACCTGAGATCAGTCTAATGCTTCAAGGAAGGTGCTGTCTCAGCACAAGTTTCACTTAAGCAGATACATAATCAACATGACATCGTCACTCGTCTACGAATGTTAATGTATACTTTAAGGTATAAATGTGATACTTATTAAAATGTGTTTGTAAGACATGGACATTACATTGCTGTGAATATGGTGAGCCAAAACGGTTTTTTTTGGGGGGAGGGGGGGTTGGGGGAATGAAATTTTCTGTTTTTGAAAAAGATTAATATTTTGAAATGTTATTGTTTTGCTGTTGAGAGGTAGTAATGGCGTGAATGTATATACAATTTTGTTAAAATCTATCAAGTGGTTTCTGAGATACGGGATGTTTAGTTTTTTGGGGTCCCCACATAGCACAGCATAGGCACACTATGTCGTTAGTACTTAGCATCTGGAAGAGGAGGGGGAGGGTGGAGAGCTGACGATTTATTGGCAATATTGGCAGGGATGCCAACTTCTAGGTGGTCTCATCAGTAGTCATCCCTTGTCCCCGTAGGGTCATCGTCTCCCCTTACAAGGAGGGGGGTCCGGGGGCCCTCCCCCGGAAAATTTTCAATTTCAAGGTGCAAAATTGTGCTATTTACACAGTTTTTGTATATTAACATTGAATCTACTGCCAGTCAAAAATTTGATATTGCTTTCCAATATTTAGAGCAAAAAATTATACATAGGCCTATTTGAGGCC
>PNEQ01132280.1:0-71939 GCA_003012365.1 Medauroidea extradentata
TTCATCATGTTTCGGATGTGCTAGCAGTCACGTCCGCCGCCCTCGAAGGGTTAAGACGCAGTTGGGACAGGTATCTATGACGTAGGTTCGGCGGTTTTCCCACTATGAGCCACCTGGGCTTTGAGTCATCGGCCAGCCCTCAAGGTGTTACGAAACAGCCGCCGACCACTGGCCTCCAGGAACATGGCACGCAACAATACTTATAATGTAACCAGGGTGCAACAGAACATTCAATTGAAAATCAATTGTTTCCAATAACTGCATCGAGATTTTATGTCTTTTTATGTCGAACACGCGAACGAGTCATAAATTCACTGCCTAATAATGTGAAATTTGATCACTTATATAATATAAAAAACATTTCATGCTACGGACCTTTAGATATAACAAAATGAACGGGTACATGTGCGCATAGTAATTAAAATTGTGATGTAAAATATTTCTGGTTTTCTTATTAGGATCAACGCTTTAGTTAAATGCAGCCAGAAAGGCGATTAAGAAACGAATAATTTTTACCGAAATCAGAACGTAATAAATTTCACATGAAAAGTTACCTTTCTACTTTCATATTTTTTTAGTACATTTTAAACAAAATCAAGAAAAACTTTACTCAAAATGTGAATTTTTTGGTTAAACCTAAGAATAACGATAATCTGCGGTGTTGCCATATATTAAACTCGTTGACTGTTTTCGTTTTTAAATTACTTACTTAGTTTTTTTTGCTGAGTTATTATATGTACGTGGGTAGACTATAATTTGGACAAGTTGGTCGCGGCTCCAGTGCCGGTAAATAAATACTTCAAGTAAAATATTTAATACACCATTAAATTTTTGGTGCTGGCGTTTATTGGATTCGTATGGCAATAACATAATAAATAGTTGTACTTGTTTAATTACTTGCCAAATAGTTAACTGATGCATCCGCATAATATTTTGAATTACACTCCATATAAGATGCCAATGTTCAAATTCACAGGAAAGGTGCAGTTTCATGTTAACTAAATTTACTGTTTCATAAATATATAAATATTGTGAACAATAAACCCCTATAAATTATTAATACATATAATTCAGTCAACTGCTATTATTCACTATCGTCTCCCCAGAATTCTCAACTATGTTATAATATATATTTGCTTAAACTTTGCGGAAGAATTTATGCAATTAATATTATTTTATGTTATTTCATATATTTGTAAGGAATAGTTCTACTTAAATCTTAACAAATAATATAATGATAACCAAAAATTTACTAAAACGTTTAATTGTTATAATGTGATAACCTGAACTTTCGTGGTAAATACCATTTACTGAGTTGTATATTCAGTTAAGCCACCTTACATTGTAAATCAAGTTTGCTCAGCCTATATTTTAGGGCAGATATTTTTCTAGAAACTATCTCAACTACTTTTAAATGAACGTGTTATGAAACGCTGAACTGAATTATTTTTATGAAAGCATAGTGACAGTAATTTTTACGGATGGAAACTATTGTCAATAAAAATTGTAAGACTCAGTCTTCATTCAACTTAATGTACGCGAAGTCACGAATCTTTTCGTCTTCTGTGATTCCATAAAAGAGTGTGTAAATGTATTCTAAACATGAGAAAAATAGACAAAGATTAATTATTATTTAATGGGCAGATCTGTTTGTAGACGATGTAACACGAAAGGTTCATAACAACAAGTGCGATAATTTTGGGTGCATCGAACATAGTATATTGGATTCCTGGGGGAAGATGACGTTAAATCGGGAAACGATTAGTGTTCTACGTTTAGATACCCTTTCTTCTTCCATTAATCATTTATTCTAAATATTTTTTGTAGCTGTCGGTTCCACAAGACACAACTAATGACGTCAACAAACAGTTCGCGGAAGAACAGCTCACTGCCGCAAGTGTCTTGAAACTGAAGTTGTCATGAACTGCCTTGCAATGAACGACTCGTACCTGGACAAACTAGTGGTTGTGCCACCCGTCAATGGCGGCTGGCAAGTGGTCGCTATGTACTTGATTTATACTAAATAAAATATCACATGGGAAGGTTACACAAAAACCAGGGAATCACTCTTCGTATCGCAGCAGACTTTATGATTGAGCGCACGCAGACATCTGCTAGCCTCGGAGATGAGGCTCTACAATGGAGTGGCGTCGGAATGAGGGCGGGGGAAACGAAAGATCTAAGGGAAAACCCGCTGGCCAGAGAAAACGTCCGGCACTATTCCCTCATGCAAAAATTTGGGGCCGAATCTGCCTCGGTGGGGGGCGATACGTCTGACCACTGTTATTCGTTTATTTATGTACTTTGAAACGTAAGAATACTTCATTCGTAGACATCGCAGATACAATCATACCAACCATAAAAAGTCACACATGAGATGACCGGTTCACAACTAGTTCAACCGCATAGGTACATGTCGTCGGGTCGGTGAACGCCACAACCCAAAGATATTCTAGTCAGGCCTTAGCTTACATGTTTGTGTAAGGTCCACGATGCTAGAATCCGTACAAATACACGCCGTACTACTTGGTCAAAAAGTTCCACTGGATCATGTTCCACCGGGCCTTGCGAAGAACCTGTTTAAATTTATCTAGCGATATTGGAGAGTCATTAGGTTCGGAAATAAAAATGACGTGCGCGAGGAACTAGGAGTTGCCTCATACGTGGAATGAGCTAGAGACGTAGATCAACAATTTCTTTGTCAGTGATGTCGACGCATAACAGTCGCCATCCGCATTTTTTGTCCACTTCCAAGCACTCCGCGGCCCTTTGCTGTTTACTGTACTTGGTGTTCTACAAGACATCTCATCTGACACAGAAGTAGGTCGCCTACCTAAAACAATTCCCACCTCTGAATACCAGAAAAAAAGAAGCGATAAGGGTGACACATAATAGCAAAATTTAGTCACAATTCATGTCTAAAATAAGAAAAAATATCTGACATAAATATAAAATTAAAATTGTGACGATGAAAATTGAAGACCGTGACCTCAAGAGTTAATGGAAGTTAGCTTTTTTTTTTTTGCGTTTGAAGCACGGCGATTAATATAATATAACACATCCGTCAAACACCTCATCGCCTCTAGGCGCGAAGGACTAAACTAGCGGGCAGTGTTTTCATAGAACGTGTTTTTCAATGGGACATCAAGTGATGACCCTGTTATTTTATTTGTGAAAAGTATGTAGTTAAGTCCAATGCAGGTTTATATTATTTTGTTTAACGATTACGGTTGCAATTTTCTCGGTTACAGCAACGTGTAAAAGTCATTTACAACTTTTGAGAAGCTTTAAAATCATGTTTTTAACTAGTAAACGGCATTTTAGAACCATAGGGACAGAGTTTGAAGCTTTAAATTCTATTCGTAGGTAAACTCACTGGAAGTATTTTAATAGCTACGCAAGAAAAAAATAATTTCCGTACCACGTTACAGCAGGTCTCACGCTCACGCGCAAGGTCCACTTCTGTCCACTCCTTACTGGATACTGCTTCACGCTGCACGCAACAAGGGCGTAAAGGAGTAAGCCATCACCAACTTACTGTACCTTGCAATATCTTATCAGCCGACAAAGTCTCGCGTACAGAATGAGGCGGTGGCAGACGCGATGACTGTGTCAGCCACGGCTCAAGGAGAGGGGAGGGGGAGGCAGTCTTCTTCAAGTGGTTTGCGAGAGAGGGCGAGCTTTGACGTCATAGCGTGCTTGCGGGCGAAACCGACATCCCGGAAGAGGAAAACGAGGTCAGCGAAGACAATCACGCCTTCAGGCCGACCACCATTATTTTTTTGAAACCTTCTTCACACTTGCCGGAACAGTAAAGGGCGCATTTAGACTGGCGGAGGTTCCAAGCCGAAACGCCATAATACTCGCGTCTGAACAGTCAACATATTCATTCTGAGTTCTAGTAAGATCATTTGCCTCCTCTCACAGCGATCCCGGTTTCAATTCATGGCGGTAACTGTCCCG
The DNA here is from genome assembly GCA_003012365.1 of Medauroidea extradentata. Classification (NCBI taxonomy): domain Eukaryota; kingdom Metazoa; phylum Arthropoda; class Insecta; order Phasmatodea; family Phasmatidae; genus Medauroidea; species Medauroidea extradentata. The sequence continues at coordinate 3,964 of PNEQ01132280.1, forward strand.
ACTTTTCCCTCGAGGACGTTGCAGTCGGCAGGAGGGTTTTCTCGAGGACATCCCGTTTCCCTTACACTTTCATTCAGTAGCTGCTCCATCATAAATCCTCATTGCACGGACTTTCGTACAGAAAGTGTTCCGCTTGGGGAGCGGTACCCTTCCCTCTATAAACTTACTTTCATTCTGCAGTAACTGACCATACAATGTTTCTTGCGAGTTTATAAAATAGAATACACCCAAATCCGATTCCTATTTCTTGTTACTACTCAATCTCTCCCACAGATAATTTTGTGCACTTTTTTCAAAAGAGTGCTCGAAGTGAAAAAAAATAATATTCGGTACCGCGTCACTTTCAGCCGGCACACACCTAGACCACACTTCGTGTTCCTACGCATCTAGTCAATGACTAGGTAAAGGGAACATTCACGAGTACAACGAGCAATGTCTGTCCTTCCAGCGAGTAACAGCTAAAGACAAATGGTTAGAGACAGGAAAAAATCGTGGGTTCACTGACCAGTAGGCTGGCCTGCAAGAATATTTTCAGAACTGAAGCAGACAGCTGTTGCTCATTAGCTTGTTGTTAAAGTAGTGTAGATAGAGAGGAGGGTTTATCGCGGGAAAACTTCACTATTTGTTGGATTTCTACACACATTCAGTTTACTGGCTTTAGCTTGTGCTTGGAGTAGTTACCCTATTTGACTAAGCCAATAACACTCCCCATATTGTAATATTTGATGCTTCTTATTGGTCTGAAGATAGTTACATTGTGTCATATGTATATCACCTAATCATATATGTCGCAAGAAACTATAGCGTTTTTCAAGGGTATGCTGGCACAAAATATTTTCGCGATATACCATTATCTCTAGATATAGGTTGTATTAGTTACATATTTGTCATTGAATCAGAGACTTCCAGGAAGTGTCAAATACGTCAAAAGGTTAAACGCGAGAGTGACACAAACATTCAGTTGTTGGAATTCTAGCCAGTGCCCAAATGAAGACGCGAATTTTTTCAGGTCTCTACAAAGAATCTCCAGTAAGATAAGATGACACTATAGTTAGAGCCACGATATTATGGCGAAAAGATTTTTGCAACATTTGGTTTCAGTGCGTTATGTTTGCAGCTCTGCTACATCGCCTGTGATTGGGTGGTTTTACTCTCGCTTGCCTGGGCTAATTACAGACGTACGGAGTCACAATAATCGTAATTTTGATTGGTGCAGTCAAATGAGTGACGTGTCTGAACAAAGGCACGCTGCCAATGACCATGAAGCAGAGCTGCCGACGTGCTCGAGAGACACTGAAACAAACTGGGGCAAAAATATTTTCGCGACAAAATCGAGGCCCTGTCTATAGTTTTATTAATTATTTCTGGAACTGTACATTCCTTGCCGCAGCTTGTTATCAGTACCGAGTAAACGAAGCAGACAGTGCACGTGTATAAGGGCGACTGTACAACAGAAATATTAATCGTTAAGACTCACGCAGTAAGCGTTTGTCGCCACATATGGAAACACGTGTTAAATACAAACAGTTTGCTATAAAATAGTTACGTTATAACTCCAGCCAATGGAAACAAGCAACCACCGACATCAGAAGGTGGTGATGTGAACTACGTTTTTGACAGTAACTTAAGAGTGCGTGGTATATAATTCAGCATTAAAAGCACCCGTTTAGAATTGTAGGTTTCTCGAAGCCAATTTACAAAAATAAAAATACCAGCAATCTCAGACAATAGTTTCTGCCAACTTTCTGAGCAAAATTTTTTTATCTATTGACGTATATCTGAAGAACAATCTCTGACGCCTAAATCTCGAACATTTAATTGCGGCGCAAAAGATCAAACTTATCAAATGCATCACTCTGGGTGAATGTTAGCTCATAAAGTTGGCAAATGTATTTATCAAGGATTGTTGTTTTGTAGGTTTTCTATATTGACTTTCAAAAAGTGTAGATATTAATCGTAGAACTCAGCTCTTATTTATCTACCACGCCCTCTTACTTTTGACAGGCTTTTTGCAAATTATCGTGTTCAATATTTTTATTTAGGCAGGGGTTAGTGAAAATTGTCAAAGAGCTGATAATTGTAGTTTTGATAATAGTTCTGGCAGTTGGTGATATTTCTCTGCATCGTAGATAGGTTATGCTTCGCCCTGATTGACTACGCTCTTTGAATTGTTACGTATATGAAACATAATTAACTTATTACGTTTAACGCTCAAGGAAACCCTGTCCACGCACACGACCTGCTAAGTTGTATTGCAAACCATGGCTTTGAACAACGCACTTTTAAGATGTTCTGTTTACGTCGTAATACGTAAGTTAATGGTTTAGTTTGCAATAGTAAACCCACCGTAAGGGAGTTATCCCGCTTGTTCACGCTGCACAACTCGAGCGAAGCACGGCAGCGCGGCAGAAAATACCCGGCTTCCTTGTTCCCTGACCCCAAAACTAAACATAGCGCACGCCGCGGCCAATAATATCTCTTCGCACGCCGCCCAGCGCCCGTTTTTAAACACCGCAGTCCCTTGTCGGCTAGGAGAGGGAGGGAACCCAAACACAGCGGGGTTTAGGGTCGCCCAGAGGAAAACACGTCCTGCCCCGAGCATGACGTCACTGCTTTCTATCGTGGTTGCTGTCGTCCGTGTATCCAGCATCAGCCTGAAGTTTTCTTCCGTACCTTCTGGCCTACACAGTAGGGCTCGGGCTCGGAACGTGTTGCATTCAGTTGTATTTTTGTGACGAAACTACTCAACGTTCAATATATTTGTGTACCCACAAAAAGAACGAACACTTTAAATTATCTCTCCATAAGTTTAAAAATTTAGTCAATGGCGGCTCGAGTGTTGTTGCCAGGTAGGGCTGCAGTTGCCAAAAGCTGTACAGGGTTGTGCGCTGGTTGACTCTACAGCCACTGACACGCTGATGTGTTGGTGCCCTTTACTACTGAGTGGTCACAACATATCTAGTAGCCGGCAAATATTTCATGGTCGTTGGTCTACGGCGCGTTCACCAAGAGTGTACAGTTCCGACTATCTGCAGCCCCACCTGGCAACAACACACGAGCCGCCACTGAATTTAATACGCTTATTAAAAACACAATTTTAACAGCTGTTTTTTACAGTCTGCCATTTCATTGAAAATACCAACTATATTCGAATAACACAAAAAAATAGAAACATGAGTTGTACTATACTTTCCAAAGAAATAATGACATAGTCACTGCTTAAAGTCCTACATGTTGGAGTGAACCACTGCACGACAGTTGAGTGACTTGTGCGCAGAGGAGATATTGCATTACATACGCCAGTCAGCAGCGCTCTTAATGTTCCATCGATTTTGTGTTTTACGCACACAAACATAGCCTACCTAGGGAGCCATCTAAATTCAGAATGTTCAAGTGGCTAAAATGCATTCTTTTATATTTGTAGGCCTACGACATAGAGTTAGTTTTGTAGACATTACTTACTACTACATTTTATCTCTCGTAGTCTTCCCATAAAGGCACATCCAAGTCGAAAATTTTCAAGTTACGAGAACATACAAATTACAAAAACTAACTGGCGTATGCGTATAAAGTAATTAGCAATTAAATGTGAAATAATGTACCGTGTACTAAAATATTTAAAAACACACAATAAAATTCCTCTCTATTAAAAAATTATCTGAAAATGGGGCAATTTTCTTCATTTATCGTAACTTTTGAAAAATACAGTGTTTTTTTAGAGTAAATTTAAACGTTTTAGCATATGACTAGAGATGATGATTTACCGTGGGAAAACTTGACTGTTTGCTGGATTTCAACACACGTGCAGTTCACCAGAAGATTACTGACTTTCGCTTGTACCTGGAGTTGTTATCATATTTGACTAAACCAATACGAATCCCGACATTGTAATGTGTGATGCATGTTAATGGTCTGCAGACAGCTACGTTGTGTCAGAAGTATATCACCGAACCATATATTTCGCAAGAAACTACGGTGTTTTCAAAGGCATTCTGGCACAAATTATTTTCGCGATGTACGATCGTCTCTTCATATGACCTGTAATATCTTATTTAAGTTTTAAATAATTTTATTCCAGTAAGTCAGGTTATTTATTGTTATTTGTACTTATAATATTACTTGAAATTTTTGACTTTGACATGCCGCTATGGGAAGACTATGGGAGCAAGGAAACTTTCACAAGTGGAAAATGTAATCAAAAGTAATTTCTACGAAACTAACACTACACAGAACAAACGGGACTGTGGTGGCCGCAAAATGTTTTGTCAATATGGATCTCACCAATTGTTTTTGTAGTGGTTTCAAAATATGTTTGTAGCCACTGCAAAACTTTACTTGGGGCAGCAAAAAATGTCTGTGGTCACCACAAAATAATTTGACGAGATCTAAAATTACAAAATATTTCGTGGTAACCACGAAGTTATTTTAAGCTTTTTTTTTCGGTGTATGTTGTAGATATTTAAAATTATAAGGGACAGGAAATTTTCGCGAATTCAATGACCTGCATGTTAAAATAAAATATCCTATTCATACTTAAGTTCCGACTATTAAGCCCAATACACACGACCATCTATCTTGTACAAGAAGGACAATACTTTCTTGTTCACCTCGACTTGTAGCGAACTTGTATCGTGTGAACGGCCACCAAGCATACTAGTGACTAGAATACAAGGACTTGTATACTAGCTAGTGCGGGATAGGGATGGTACTATTTTCATTATCTTTCTTGTACTAGTCGAATATAAACAAACAATTTTTATGCACGCGTGAATGTTTTTGAAAAAAATAGCTTACAAATACGAAGAATTTTGAAATAAACACTGTCTTAGCTGAACAAAATATTCTATTAAAGGAATATATGCTGATCGTACACCATGTCACTTTACATCTGGATATGATCAACTAGAACAATTATTCTATCTATACAATTTGAAGCTTATTTTTTGTGCAGGTACAATACATTTTGCACTTATTACCTCCAATACCCGAAATGCAGCCTAAAAACCTGTACTCAAAATGTTATTGGTGTACATCAGATTGTACAATAAAGTTGGCCGCGTGAACTAAACAATTAATTTGGTAGGATACTAGCTAGAACACTAGCTAGTGTTCCCTTTCTTGTACACAATTGATGCTCATTTTCATGTACAAGAAAGATGCCCGTGTGTACTGGGCTTTAGTTAACTAGCTGTTACTCAGTATAACAGCAGACAATGAACGTATAGACTGGGCTTGAGTATGCATAGTACAATGGATTCTAGCCTGCATAGGTAATTGAATCTGCGAAATTTTCTTGCCCCTAAAATTTATGCGTTTTGCCACTTGAACGCCGCTCTGGCTACTCCAGTGCAATGACGTGAACATGGATAGAGATTAACATGCTACGCTAAATTCCGCGGGGCTCAGACAATTGGAATTACGTCGCTCTCTGACAAGAATACATTTTTGCTCTGAGAAGAGGAGAGTATTGCTACAGGAATAAAATGTTTATAATATATATATATATATATATATATATATATATATATATATATATATATATATATATATATATATATATATATATATATATATATATATATATATATATATATATATATATATATATATATATATACACACACACATGAATATGTTTTTTTCAAGAGTTCTTTTATTTTTTGTTATGAAAATACTTGTTTGCTCATAGTTTCCAGATTACTGAAAAATAATTTTCTATAGCAACGTGACCCGCACCGAGATGAACCAAAAAAATCACCAGTGGCAAACGTGCAGGTTCAACGAGTATTCACCCCCAACCTACCTAATAAAATTTTACTTATAAATACTTAGCTCGTTTGCTCAGTGGCTCTGAGGGAAGGAAGCATCCTTAATACAGTTTTATTTCTGGAGTTAAGTAGGTTTGCTAATGTGCATGAACAGGTTTGCTCGATCGCTAGGTTATAGCTACAATCCTGCAATAATTTCAGGGTCTTGCGACTTATTCGACGCTTGACAACTCTACTCAGATTACTTTTTTAACGTTTCGAGACGGTGTCGCCGTACCCAGGATAACCCGGTTACTTACTTATATAACCGTTACTATTTCCAAGAGTACCTCCAGCACGGGAAGGTACTACGTATTTTCTTAATCTCTAGTAAGCAAAGAAAAAAACACATCTAACACGTTGTAACTTCGATTATCCTTCATATTTCAAGCGGCTTGACTACGAACTTACCGCAGTGCGGAATTTTAGTGAACGATACGTCGTTACATTTTATCGCGTAGGAAAATAGTATAATTGAAATATTTAACAACAGTAAAATACTTTGCATGCATTCAGCGACGGTTAAGACTGGTTACATTGTTTTAGTAAAATACCTGGTAATAATTACTTTCCGGGAAGATTTATTGCTATGTTAATTCGGTTTTTTTTTATTTTAAGCGTTTTTAAATCACACATGATGGGTGGGCATATAACATACACATACGCGCGAGTATGCAAAGTATAATCACATCCTACAAACAACAAAGTAATACAATCAAAGACGTAATAAAAGAACTGACTTTGTTTTTGTATTGTTGTTGAATTGTTTTATCTTTCTGGATACGACTATATAACTTTTCGGAATTATATACATTAACAGAAGCAAATGTAGATTTGATTTATCATGTGATTTTCTGCGACTCTGCAAAATTCGATCGCAATCGTAATTCCACATAAACGGTTCAGTTTACAAACGTATATGCGGTGGAATGTAACTATTTCTCCGTGCAGGGCTCAGCAAAATTTAAGTAATACACAAAGACGTGAAAAACTCGAGGGTTCACTGACCTTTAGGCTAGCCTGCAAGAATATTTGTGAACTGAAGCAGATGGCATATGCTCGTTAGCTGCTCGCTGTTAATGTGAAACAGGTCTGTATTAGTTACATATCCATTATTGGCTCAGAGGCTTCCAGGAGATGTCAAATATGTCAAAGGGCAATTGTGAAAGTGACACAAACACACAGTTGTTGTAATTCTAGCTTGTGCTCAAACGAAAACGTCTCTGATAATACACGAACACCCAGAAACACGTATTTATGTTTCCTCGAGTTTCATGTAAGGTAAGTGGATTTTATTTACGTCTCGTCGACAATGAGGTTATTAGAGACGGTAAAACACAACTTAGTACTATGACAGGAGCTGAGAGAGGAGTCGGCCATGGCCTTTGTTAAGGAACCAACCCAGCATTCGCCTGTAGCTATTTCGATAAACATGGAAAACCGAAATCAGGATGGTCGGAGTCGAGGATCGAACCTGAGTCCAACGTGTTACCGTTGCACCATCTCGCTCGGTTTCCTGTAGCCAGCGATTTTGAAATCTCCCTTATAATTAAAGTTTTCATACAGTTTCATGAATCTACATATATGACATCTTTGTTTACTGGAATATAAGCGAATTTGTACCGTTTACCACCTACCTACATCATACTAATGAGAACATTAGAACTTTCACAGGTTAATTGAATGTTAGGCTGACTTTTCAGTACTTTTAACGATAGGGTCACTTGAATTTGACGAAACCTTTAATACTATTGGTGGAACTGTTTACCGTTTAATATAATGTGCTTGAAAATAATGAAAATTTGTCTTACGTTTACATATTTTTTAAAACAGAAAATTATTTCTACTATATCATAGACTTCACTTAATACTTCGTGGTATATTGTTTAGGTATGAATTAACTGATTTATGTCAGTTGGTTTTCTTACTGTGGGCATGTTACAAAAGCATACAATTTTATTATTCTGCAAGTTACTGTATGGAAAGTGTGTAGTGTAAATATAATATCTAATTCGAAGAACTCATCGGAAGTTATGTGTTGGGACAGGAATTTTTAGTGAAAGAATTTTGCAGTAATTTGTTTCAATGCCTTATGTGCACATCCGCAGCTCGTCTTCGTGGTAATTGGCAGAACGTATTAGTGTAGAGACGTCGCTCATTTGACTGTGTCAATCAGAACAAGGTTACTGAGCTAAAGACAGCCAATCACTGACCACGTAGTAGAACTGCAGATGAGCATGTAAGGCATTGAAACAAATTGTTGCAAAATTCTGTTTACCAAAAACCACTGGCTCTAGTTATGTCTACAGGTGAGCAGTATTCAGTACGATTATAACATAATGAATTGCCAAGCAGCTTTTTATAGATGGTTGCATGTCTGCACGAGACGTCCTTGGCTGCAACTGCGCTGCAGGGGTGTCCAGAGTGTGGCCCCCCGCGATGTATAGATCCACCCAGTGGCGCTCCACCGATCTGCCCTCCCCCAGCGGCGGTAGTCCGTGACGCAATAGTCAGCTTGGCGTCACGGCTGTGACGTCACCTCCCACGTCATAACCACAGTCCTCGGTGAAGGGTGAGGGGGTGCTTGCCAGAGGGAATCAGACGGGGGCGGAGGGGTCGCCTCGGGTCGAAACGTTTGCGTGGGCGCCTCCGCTGATCACACAGTCCGCGACTCCTTCTTCCTTTTGATCTGCGCGAGGCCAAGCTGTTAACCGAGAGGCAAGTCAGGATGCACTCGGCCTACACTGGCGCTCATCTGCAGCCCTTGACATTTACAAACACGCAGCTTCTGTAATGCTTTCTAGACAGTAATTACTGGCCGCCTACCTGCGCGTTAAGAGGCTCAGAAGCGACGTAGATATAAGAAGTCGCATCAAATATCACATCGCCACGAGCCAAGTGCCGAATTAGCGTGCAAAATTCCTGTCGATTTTCTATTGGACTTTTATGCTGTGCTCTTAAGTTTCTACTGGGTTTGCGATAATTTTTTTAGACTTAAACGAGAGCAGATATCAAAAAAATGTCTGGCAGTTTTCTAAAAAAAAAATGGGTTTCCGCGATGATAACTATTTTATTTCAAAGCAAGAAATTATAAAGTTTCGACTAAAATGTCAACTAACCATAATTTAGTTAATTACGTAATTAACTAAAATCACAGTGTTAACTGCGTTGAAAATATCAGCCGGCATGGAAAAGACAATTTTAAACAAAACTGCCAAATATATATTTGATATCTGCTTTCATTTAGGCGTAAAAAATTAATATGTCTAAAAAATAGAAATTAGAGAGCGTGGCCGTAAACTGTGACTAATATTATTCGTGATAAGTGTGTAGTAAAGTTCAGTGCACAGTTTAGTGTGAGTGAGTTTCACTTAAATCTGATTATTACATTTTGAAGTACGACAGACTGTGAAGGCCGTTTCTTTTAGCTATGCTGGAGAGCTTAGACAGTGTTGTTAACGAGCATGGACTGTCAGCGATGTTATTCCGTCCTTGTTAGAAGTGTGTTTCCTTTTCGTACTTGGGCACAGGAGGTAAGTATGGGACAGGTTTATAAATTAACGTATTTGCTAACGCACTGCAACGCATTTGAAGTGCATGGTAGGCAGCATCCTTAACACTAATTCCGCTTTTAAACTCCATATGTTTAACACGCAGAGCTCCTCATAAATGATTACGACAAACACGAAGTTAGCCCACAGAAAGTAAATTTTCAATTGGAGTCTTTTGATAAGTGAGCCAAGGTAAATCTGTATCTAATAGCTATCCGAGCTAATTGTTTGCATGTGATAGATCTTACTAACCTCTGGATTACCTCGGGCAGTTGAGCATTCAGGTCACACGACATAAAACTAACAGGATATTTTTCTTTTAAATCTCTAATGCACGATCGACTAATTACCAGGGTTAAGTCAACTAAAGTACGTATTTAGTTTTATTTGACAATAATATCAAGTAGGCTGTGAACCCTTGGGCAGTGTATCACACCCGGAGAGGCACACTGCCAACCTGGAAACCCACAGGCGTCTGCACTTCCCTGAGATATGCTATGTAATGATACCTTACAATGAAGGAGAGAAGAAATGTAAAGGTGGGGAAACGGGAGTGTCCCAAGAAAACCCGCCTGTCAACGGCAATGTCTCACTCGTTTATAACGTACGAAATATGTCGGACGAACCCCGCAGGAAACGGGCTCGGATCGCCGTGGGGGAGGCGAGCGTCTAACCACTACGCCCCCCCCCCCCTAAACCGGTTCTGTTTTATAAAAAATACTAATTTTAACACATTTCACAGTTTCCTTGGTCACGCTGGAGCAGCACTGCTTCGTTCTTCCTTGTGCTGAAGTAAGGTTAATTCTACTACAGGTTAGAAAGAAAACGTGTTTTCTTATGGGAGAGTTTGGTACAGCGAACATTTCTGCCGCTAGTTTCGCTGCTATCGCTAAGGTACCAGAAAATTATGAAACTGAGGTAAAACTAAATTTAAACATGCTTGAAAATGACAGAAGTCATTTTTAAATCTCAATGTGAAAACAAACCAACTTTACGTTATAAATCGTCGAATTTATTTAACTTAAAATTCAGGAAAGTTCTGTGACTGGTCAGTTTGCATCCATTACAGACACCAGCGCTCAAGCGACCGAAATTGTCCCTGAGACAAACTTTTAACATTGATCTTTCTAACCTGTAGTAGAATTACCTTAGCATAAGTATGTACGACTGCTTGCAGCAAACTTATTTATCTCTTTTCAGGAGACAGAATACACACAGGCTTATTCCTCCGTGCTGGACTGGCCACACAGACGTGGAGTTAGATGTCGGCTAGCGAGTGGCTATTATGTCCACACTCTAAAACACTTCCTTTACTAAAATAATTTTTTGTGACAAAAACATTTAAGTATACATTTGAATCACTGAAAATATTTTGCCGCACAGGTTTTTTGTTATTTTTTAAATAATGGTGGCAAAATTGTGTTGCCATTAAACTACTTTAATTGTAATATTTATGGCTAAGTTATTTGTAGTTGTTTTAATAAAAAAATTTCAGTTGAACCAATTATTTTATTTGCACAAAAAATTAAAATGGTATGAAAGATCACTTTCTAAATAAAAACTTTAAGCAACACAAAAGTGTCTCAGATTTTAAGCCCTTCTTTACAGTAGAGTAAAATTTCTTTACGGAAACGTCAACAACCTCAAAATAACTGTATTTCTTTTTGAAAAGAAACAGTTTTTATTATGTTGATGTTGAGAAGACTGCAAGGTTTCGTGGCCGCTTCAGGGATGGAGCCGTACAGTGGACGTAACTACCACAATGAAACTCCATGTAGCACAGACACTGAGAGAGAGAAATACCTCGCGATTATTTAAATATCACGAAAATAAAATATACTGTTACGACAGACGAAAATATTTCCATTGATAATGCCAGTTTCTTAATCTTCTCTTTGTTGCTTCGTGTAGCTATTCAAGGCGTTGTGAAATATAGCAAAGAGATTGTTCCAACATCTTCTGTTTCATTTTGCCTTTGATGATTGACGACTAACCGTGGAATTGCTTACTTTTTGCAACTTGTGATATATGTCAAAAATTCAGTCTGCTTACTATAAAAGTAACACCTTTTAAGATATTTCTAAAGTTTACTGCGCAGCTAGTTTCCGTAAGTTACTGATATAAACATTGTCATGTGGCTATCACACACTGTGGTCACGTTTCATCACTCCTGAAACGTCTAAGACCTCAATTAAATATGTTTAATTAATTTTTGATGTTCGTTGTAAGGGGTTAGGAAAGAGCTTATTTCACTGCGAACAACCATACATCTATAGCTTAACCAGAGTCCTTAACAGGAAGCACCTGAACTGAAGGTAGTTTAGCGAGTTCGGTCGCCTAGGTGTCCATGTGAAAGTATACATACGTGCGGCACACTGTCGCCTCGCCGACCCGGAGTCAGGGTATTGCAGTTTATGGTGCGAACTTTCACAGAACAAGTTGATAGACTACGTCTTGTCATACTGAGCCTGGCACGCTACGAAACTGAGGCTTCTGAGTGGGTGGCTCTTATTGCCACGTGTCTTCACTGCATCGTGACTTTCAATACTGCTTCATTTACACTTCAGTATTTAAATTGGGCTTTACGTATCTCCAGCAAAGAGCTCATTAGGAACTGTTACACACAACTTCGCGCTAGGAACTGGGAGAGAAATCACCCACGATCTTTGTTGAGTGGTATGAAAAGGTTCGACGTCTAGCGGTTGGCTGGAACACTCAACCGTCAATAAAATCTGAACTATTCATAAAAATTCGATGAGATTTTTTCGCCGAGTAGATATTTTATCAGCGGATGTTTATTTACATGGCACTATGCGGTAGTATGCTTTACTTTCGGGTAAAAAAAATTAAAACCTGATTTTAGAAAAAGTAGGGGCTTGAAACCACAAAATCTACAACAATTGAAAACTCTAATTTTTAAAAATTTTAATATGGTAATATCTAGGCCTCTATAACAACCGAATTTCAAAGATATTCGCGTTTTGATTTGAAATTAATTTTACTATCCGAAAATCCATACGTCTTAATGAACCATTCCAGAATTCTCATGGAGCGATTTAGAGAAACCTTGTAAAACCTAAACCAGGATGGCCGGAGCCGGGACTCGAACCTGGGTGGTCACTAATGCGAGTCCAACGCTTTGCCGTTACACTACCTCGGTCGTTTAGCAACACTTCGCCTGAAAATCCCCTGGGAATCACCATGACATGAGACAATTTAAGGAAAAAATTATTTACTGTATTCACGCACATTGAGAAGTCTAGTTTCGTGAATCGATCAAGTTTGTTTTCAGCGCATTTACTTCGAAATTGTGTTCGAAAACATTCACGAGTGGTTTAGTGATCATATTTCAACAAATTACCACTTCAGGACTAGGCGACAATAGCCTGTGCACGTTTACCCATTTAGCAAACATTATAGTATAATACGAAGCTGTGTTATAAAGTAGGCTGACAGTTTTTAACGTCATATAGACCGTTCTTGTCTGCAAGTGAAGTATGTGGCTAACCGGAGTGGGACCTACTTCTAGGATGGTAGCCACGAGTATTACCGTACGACACTTTTCTAAATATGTAACCTGTTCAGTGTACGTGTACACGGCCGAAAAAGCGTTTCACTCTAAGGAAATACACTGTTTATGCTGTATACAACAACGTCTCGGAGCCAAATACAGTCAGGGCCGGTTTCACCAACTCGTCCTAAAGTAGAGCTCAGCTTGGCAGTACTTAAGTTTAAGCATAGCTTATAACAGTCCCCCGATTACTGGGTTATAGCAAACATAACAGGCTTCACTTAGCTAGGCAATGTTTAAATTATGAAAAATTAAATTTTCACAAGTTGGTACGTCAAATATGCAGTAGGGCCTAAAGTCTGATAGCCAACCAATCAGATTACTCAAATACAAAAAAAAAAACAAGATAAAAAAAAGAGTCTCGTTTACCAATAATGTGAATTTATATTTATTATGTAGTGAAGTTAAAATGATTTATGCATAAACTTGGAGGAGCTAGGTTGATAAGTTAAAAATACAACAAAAAATTACGCGTGAATACATAGCTTTCATGTCGCCCTCATATTTTTTTTTTTAAACCACACTGAGGTTAATTCTACTGCAGGTTAGAAGGAAAATGTATTTTTTATTGGAGAGTTTGGCACAGGGAAAAGTTCTGCCGCTAGTTACGCTGTAATCACTAACGAACCTAATAAAATACAAAACCACAGTAAAATTAAATTTAACTAGGGGTGGTAAAGAAATAAGTCATTTAATTTAATTTTAAAGCGAAAAACAAGCCAGTTTTGGATTTCTCATTATCAACTACATGTAACTTAAAATTTAGGAAAGCTCTGTGGTTGGTCAATATACACCTATTACCGATACGAGTGCAAAGCGGCAGAAATTTTCCAAGTGACAAACTTGTAGCATTGATCCAACCTGGAGTAGAATTAATCTTAACCACGCCTATGAATATATGCACGACCTCCCTGCTGTTGTGTAAACATTGAAATATATGTACATATTTCAAACTTCGTTAGTTATTTTTACACACATGTGACAACTAATAATTATGACAATAAATACCCATTAAAATGATTTATGTATCTTAGAAACAGCAAGGAACAACACATTTTAATTCTTCCGCAGCCTCCGTTTAGATTTCTTTATAACTGTTATATGTTTAGGTTAAAAGAGACTTAACAAGTCAAGGCATCGGATTTTTGGCCCCTAACTTAAACGACGCTCAAGAAATTTAAGCTGAGCTTACATGATCGTGAAACACTATAACGTGCTGTGCAAACTTTACCACACATTTAAGCAAATTTAAATTTATTCTAGGATGTGTTGGTGAAAACGGCCATCAATGTTTTCCGCTTGGTCTTAATTATCTGTAGGTACATTGTTGTAAAATTATTATTTTGTTGAGCGAAAGAGAAAATATAACAACATGCACGTAACTCTTGACGTCTCGTCGACAAAGAGATAATTGAAGACGTCAACAGTCGCTTAGAGAAACAGGAATACGGAGCGACTTTATCATCGCTTTATCAAAGAACCACCCTTGAATTCACTTGGCGTGATTTCGGAAAGGCACATAACTAGAACGGAAACAAAGCCAACCAGATTCCTTCAGTCCGTTGCTTCGTCTTATCTCTATTTTGTAAATTTCGCGACAACTGTGACGTGAAAATTGTCTACAGTCAACACCGAGTACCATGGCGCGACGCAAGTACAGGTTTGGCATAAATATTACATTGTGTAAAGCAGCTCAGGCTGCAACATCCTTTTCTACAGGTGGAAGAACTTCATATATCTTGTGGACATTTTCCACAAAGAAAAAAGTGTATTCGCAGACTGACAATTACGGCACAAGACAAAAACACGCGAGAATTAATTAATGCGTGTGATAATCCGCGTACTATCCCGAACATTGGGAACGTGATCTCAGGATGTTATGCTTTGCCGTCTCGAATTTGTTCTTCCTTTCACCAGATGCTTGGCTCAAAGGCCTCACTTTGTTACCAGAGCACCGGTATTTTTTATTCCGTATCGTACATTTATAGCATCCGCTGTTTTAGTTGCAATAATGATTGATTTGTTGTTTTGAGAGCCTTATGCTATTTATATACGAAGGTGAAACAATGGCCAAAAACGTGAACAGAACTAAATGTCTCTTATAATTCCTATTGGTTTATTTGACAGACTTGGTATTGTTTTATTATTTGATTTCGTCTTTCATGAATTACTCAAACCAAAATTCATTGCTGTTGGGTCAAGAGAAAGTAATTACGTATTCCTGAGATAAAAAATACAGAGGTAATTAAAATTGTCAAATGTAATTTTTTCAACTACTGACGAGAACCAAATTTTGTCCCGATTTTGTTTTTCCCTTTGCAATAGAGGTGCTCCTTGTTAAACGCTATTTTTATGTGTGAAGCAATAATCTCAGGCTGTAAAATGAGATTCCTAACTTCACCAACAAGTTTACAGCTTAAAAATCATAGGTGTTCTTTGTCGTCGCTCAACAAATTACAATATATGATTGTAAGAAATTATTTCACGTGGAGACTTTAACGCACTAATAAACAAGTTCCACGAAGGTTAAAGTTCTTTAATTACTTAAATAGGGAATTATCTGCTTCTTTTCCTAGTTTTATAGGCATTAAGTGTACCAAGACTTTCCACGTAAAGCTGATTTCTGCGTGATTTTAATATCCCATACCTTAAACATACAGAGAAGAAAATACCCGTATAGAATTTTTTTTAACTCACATTTGAAAATGCAAGACGAGATTTTAAATAAATTGTATCAATGTTAAAACATACGCTTACACAACAGTTTTGTTAAATAAGTCTTACCGCAATAATAGACCAACTTTTTTAAAAAGGAAATCTGGGCTTCAATGCGAAACAACGAATATTATTCACCCTACAGAAAATTTTTGTCTTTCTACTTCAGTGCCACAGTTGTACAAAACTAGAATAACTCTCAGACTTTCAATTTTTTTATCAATCAAAATCTTACTGGCCAAGTTCAGTGACAAACAGCTTCTCGTTTAGGCGGCACCTAGAAACGAAATAATAATTTTAGGAAAGTACAAACTCTGTATAACATTGAAATCTACCACTTCTTAAAATTATTTTCTTCGTAATGAATCACTGTTTCAAGAGACAAAAAAGATTTCTTCAATTTTTGAGAAGGTTCTGCTTGAAAAAAAAGCAGTTTTCATTATTTTACACGATATTTTCTTTAGTAATAGAACTACTATCGCACTTAACAAAATATTATTTTTAAGATAGACAATTCTACAACAGCACCTGTTCTAAATGCGTATTTCTCTCAATGGTTTCGATTTAATACAACTTATATTTACGATACAAACATACAGAAAAGATGTCCACTCATACCCTTCATGCTTTAGATTGAATTCAGGACATAGAAAGCACACTATAGCCCAGTAGAACAAAACATACTACTTAACAAAAAGTATTGAGCATTTAAAAAAAAATAATTTTTAACGACTTATTAAGTGCCTTAAGACCTAACAGTTACCATTTAAATAATTTAATGTAAATTTCTGTGTCAAACTACTAGCACAGCAATCGAACACAATCATTCTTGATTTCTGTTTCCTCACTGTTCTCATTTGGCCACAGTTGGAATTTGGTCTGTGTATTCTTTGTTCTCAGTAACTATTCGCCCACCTCATAGCTCCTAATCTTGGCTCCATTTGTTCTCTACTACATTCAGTATTTCCCTTGGCCCTCTAATTTAATTATCAATATAAAACTTGGCGGTAATATTATTAAACATTTACTAAAATGGAATGTTAAAAAGTGGTATCAATGTCTCTTATATTTTCATTTTCGTACAGGAAGGCAATACAGTTAAATTACGGGTAGTACTAACAAGAAATTTGTCAGGCACTGTCACTTAATTGTAATATTTTATAGGTATGTATAGAACTTTGTCCTTAGTAAACTTTGTAGGACATGTGATACACAATTGCATACTGATACTTCTCATGTCTGTTCAAGTTGACCTTTTAACTTTTAGTTCGTGTAACGATCATAACATCTAGAGTCTGTATTTCTCTTTTATATTTTCCAAATGAACATTAATGCACCTTATCCCCATTACTCAGTACTAAAGCCACTTAGTCTATGACAATTCATTCTTTCACGAAGGACGAAATTCCGATGTTTTGATCCATTTTCGTTAAGTTAGATTAAATTTAATTCTACGCCTGGTAATCTTCGCATTTTATATATTTTCTCTCCCTCCCACACTCCTTAGCTATTTTACGTCAATTCTCAACAAGATAGTATTCTCTATTGCTACTCTTCCGTCGTAAAATGAAAATCGAACTTCTTCTCATGACATGCAGCAAAAATATTCTCTCATAAAATATGCATTTAGAAAATACTAGTTGAAATCACAAGAAGGCAGTTTTCACTCATATTTTATTTGTACACCAGTAAAATTAAAAAAAAAACTGAAATTACTTAAATGTTGTTTTGAATATTTAATATCTATCACACAAGAACCTTTTATAAATTAATTATTATTACAAAACGTGCTTTGCTTTCAAAAAGTCACGCAATTTGCAGTATTGTTTTAACATGCCACTTTAGATATTATAATTTGTAATAGACATGTATAAATTATAACAATTTTTTTTTTTAAGTTGAGGTAAAGCCCACTCGTGTAGTATTTTTTTTATCTTCTTTACTTGCTCGGAGAATCCTCAATGACGTAAGATACTGATTTTATACTTTACCACAGATTAATGTTTCACCAATGCTTACAAAATTAGGTGTAGTAAAAAATGAGCCACTTTACTAAATATTCTTTTTCACCAAATAGGGCATCGTAATACTAGATCGTCCCAAAATAGATACTCTTTTGAAGCATTCAATAAAGTTAGTTCTTGTATACATTCCTCACATATACAGGCTCTGGTTCGAAATAACCACTGTCGAAGTTTCACACCATTCTATTGTATATTGTGAACATACTCAAAACATAATTGTAGTTCTAATCTAAAACACTCTTAAACACCGATGAGATTAGGAAAAGGAAGTAAAATAACCACAGAGAGAATTTAATTTGCGCAAAATTCCCAAGATAGACTGGCTATCAAATTAATAAGAAATATTACCAATTATTAACAATTAGTAATGGTATTATTAAATGTGTGGTTGGCACCATTTAAAATTGTAAAATTGAAAAATTAAACGAAATTTGTTTTTGTTCGCTGGGCAGCAAATTGTAGCTGCATTTCTCCTTGATGAAATATGGTCATTAATTTCTTTCCTTATTATCTTTCACTCTGAGACAACGTCATGTCCGTAAAATTCGGGTATCATATTTAAGAATACTTCGTTTACTTGTTTATTTCACAAAATATATGAACATTGAAAAGAGAGTGTTGAAAAAACTTCAATTAGGTTTGCTAATACCTTTACTATTATGACCCGCTATTTACCTTGCTTGTAGAACATCAGACCTAATCGAGTGCTACTTTAAAGCACAGCACTACTGGAAAATATGCGACAACCACATTTTGTGGTCACGTGGAAGTGGCTACATGAAAAATCAATTTATTTTGAACATCTCTTACACATTTCCCTAAGGCACTACATTTCCCGTCTACGTCATCATTGGGAGATTACGCGATCAAGTATACATCGATTGCAAAAATGTGCAAATTACGTGTTACAGGTATAAATCCAAAGTGATCATTTGCGAAACTGTGGATGAAAATAAAACAAAAAAGTAATAAACTAGGAACTACATGAAAACATAATACGTTTGTTACACTAAAGATTGTATAGTTACGTGTGTAATCACCTTCAATATTGTGCTTTGCGTGCGAACGTAAGTTAGAAATTAATATTATGAAATCCAGTATTTAATAAATTGTTATACGGATTGGACTACGATATTTTTAGATGCAAAACTCCGAATCTTAATGGTCTTTTCGTCCACTACTTACCTACATATGTAATACAAAACATTAAAACTACAATTTAATTGAAAAAAATCTGTATAAATCAAAACTGCAACTTGGAACATTAATAAATGCTTCTCTTGAAACGTGGGAAAGCTAAACACAGCTTAGCTAGTCATTGAGTGTGTAAACACTGACATTCACTTTTGTATGCAAGGAAATTAGTACCCGTAGACAAAATTTGGATATCATGCGTGACGGTGGATGGAAAAATCCTATCCCTTCCACGTACTTGTACATAAAAGCATATTATGCTGTGGTGTACTGTTATATTTTGTCCAGACCTGTGGGATTGACACATAAATGCTGTAGCACTTAGTATGTAATAATAAAACATTTGCTACGTTAAATTCAGTTTTCCCTCAAGGTTCTGTGTTGGCTAAACTGTGACACTTGTCATAAAAATTTCCAAGTGTAAAAATCTTCAGATAACTAGGGTAAATAGGGTGGTTTGATATGGGTTTGTTATTCATAGAAGTGTAAGGTTAAGCCGATTCGATTTCGAAAGGATTTTATTTTGCAAACTCATTCATCACCTTACTATGGCGACAATTCAGAGTGGCATCTTCATATTTCAGAAAAGTAGAACTGTTGTGTTTAAAAAATAACGAATGAAGCAACGCTGAATTACTTTCCCGTGACTCTCATTTTGGCGTAACTAACTTAGATAAACGCATGAGTTATCAAAATTTTTCTTTATTCATGATAGCTGACACACGAAATGTGAAGGCCACAGAAATTGCCCGTTTCTTTGTAAGGTTCTTCCGATCAATGAAGAACTAACCACTTTTTAAATGAGATCTTATAAGTCCAACCTAAAAGTAGGGCTTTTTGAAAGGCCATAACAATGAAATATGTCCGAGTTTGCATAGGTTTAAGTCAATATTTCAGAAGCGGCGATATAACTGTTCACAGATGGGTTACCTAAAAAGTTAAAGAATAATTCAATACATATACAAAAAATTTAGCAAAATAATCTCCGAAAAACTGCGAACAATTAAAGTATATATATATACAACGTAAAATTTTCAAATACCGGGAGTATTACAGCGATTTATCATGGTAATGATAATATTCACTTCGTAGCGATACAACAGACTCTTCAATGTATACTCCAGAAGAGCTGAATATTGTCGTAACTGGTTCTGTGAAGAGCAGCAAATGAGAGATAAGAAATGTATATTCCCGTCTTTTCAGAAATGTGAACACAGTGAACTCGCGTTTACAGTCGACATGTTACAACCATATGGCATACTTTAACGTAAACTTAATCTAGAAACATAAATCGCACTAACTTTGTAACTCCATGTAAGCCAATCTTCTAGAACAAATTACAGAATACACGACTTTTTAAATTTTCGTTAAATGCGTTATCAAAGAATTTAACTTTTTAAAAATAATCCTTACTATCTTTAAACTAAAAAAGGAACTAAATCGTACACAGACTCACACTACAAAACAAATTCCTATATAGGTTGAGTATTTCTTACAGCATGTATTTTAGATACAAACCCAGGACAAAGACATCAGTAAATTAGGACCAGTACAATTAGGGAACAACCTAGCTATTCACAAGTCTTCCACAGTGAAAAAAATTGATTTTCTAAAATATTCTAAACCAAAGCTTTAATTAACTAACAGGTTAACACAGTACTTTTCGTTTAGATTTGTTTCAGATGAAGGGCATGAAGTCGATGCTAAAATAAAACCACGAATGTTAGACGACAAACTAGTACAATTTTTTTAGTTCAGAATTAACATAATACAGTAATAGCCTATATAAACTGATTACCTAAAAAATGAGACCGTCTACACAATAAGTTCAAAGAGCACGTAGATATGGATAATCATACAAGCAACAAGAGTATTACTTCTAGCCTGCAAGAACGAGAATTAACTAAGCATAAGTCGGAAGTTACTGTCTGTACAATAACTGACAAAATTATTCTTAAATTCCACCATAAATATACAAATCCTAAATAAATATACACAGAAATATTTAATACTACTAAATAGTAACTAAAAGTAAAAAATAATTTAAAAAAAATTACTACAGTAACAAAATTACACAAACTTACACAACCAGCCGAGCAAAGCAAAATATTGATTTACATTCATAATTATTTGTTATTAGTTCATCACCAAACTGGCAGATAGTGGAGGACAAATAAATTAATACCTATAGGCGACATAAATTATTCATAAGTAAGAATTAATCACTTCACAACATCTGGCATGATGTGTTAACACCCGCAAATTGTTACTTGACGTAAATCATTAGGAAAAAGTGTAGAGACTACTAGGAGGAATGTGAAAATATTTACTTTAAATATATCTGTGACTTATAAATTAATGAAGTCTTTGTTGAATTAGATACTTTCAGCACCTTTCCTTGAACAGAGTCTATTTTTGTGTATCAAGAAAGAGAATCACTGTTAAAAATACGGCAACTTTGGTATATGGTTCAACAGTTCTGTTAGTATTCCGTGAATAACCACAAACAATATCATAGAACTACCACAAGCACTGAGAAGATTTTAATTTTAGTTATCACACACAAAAAAAAACGTTTTGTGGTGGCTACAAAATGTTTTATCAGTATGGACCCCACCGGAATTTTTTAATGGTTTCAAAATGTTTTTTAAGTCACTGCAAAACTTTACTGGGTTAAGCAAAAAAAAAATATATATATGCTCACCACATAATAACGAACTATATTTTGGTTTCCACGAAGGCTTCCTCAGCGAAGATCACCAAATATGTATATGATTAGTAATTAACTTCCAATACGACTCCCACTGAGGTATATGGTAATTCGAGGCGCAACTGTACAACCACTTTGTCACAGATAATTTTGGGATGAAGAAGAAAGTAGGGTGGAAACGAACTAAATTAGGGATAGTTTGCTTTTCGCTGCAAGTTTAACTTTAAGAGTTTTAACTACATTGTTCGCACGACAATATTGATCACAGCGATACCAACGTGATAAAATAAAATAATGAAGCTATGCCTGTTGTCGAGCCTGAAACTTGTCATAAAATGTTTAATGCAGATTGCTGCAGATGTTCTTTAATGCAAAATGGCGAATACTTTATCTCCTTAATCAGTTGCCAACGGGTATTAGAAAATACAAGCGGCTCGCGATAAAGGAAGTATTTTAAAATACGAGGCTTTAAAATAATAATAATAACAATATATTACCGATATGTTAATGTAGCCTCATGGCTAAGAAATGGAAAAAATACGAGTTTAGTTATCCATGTGTTAGAATCTACTGTCCTATGCATACTCAAGTACCGTATATTCGTTCATTGTTTGTTGTTACACTGAGTATCAGCTAGTGGACAAATAGTCGGGGCTTGAGTATAGGAGAGTGGATTCTAACATGCGGGACATTGAGCTCACGAAATATTCCTTTCGCTAATCATAAGTTATATTTTAAGTAAAGTAAAATACATACACTACTAAGTTAATTCGAAAAAAGTGGCGGGAACGTACAAATTGGCCGGAAGTAAAAAATTAACATTTACTTTAAAGTGCCATCATCTTGAAGAGCATGTACAAAGAAATTGCTGTACAAGAAATAGGTAATAAAAACAAGCAAAACACACTAACAAAGAAGTATGTAGAAAAATAACTTTTAGGAACCACATAAAAAAAAAAAAACTCACGTGAACTAACGCTGAGCGAGGTTGCGCAATGTTTAGAGACGATGGAAAATCAGAAGAATCATTTCTGCCAGCGCATTCTCCAAGTCATTGTAGCGTTCTCTGCGCCTTGTATGATAGGTAGACGGTGGTTATGATTAGAAACGTTGTGTGTCAATATACTCTTGAAAACGCTATAGCTTCTTGCAACATGCATGATTGAGTGATGTATGCCTGACATAACGTAGCTGTCGGCAGACCAATGTCAGGCATCTAATATTTCAATACCGGGATTCTTACTGGCACCTTCAAACAGGGTAACTGCTCCACACACAAACGGAAGCCAGTAATCTTTGATTGATTTTGAAACCCAACAATCAGTCAAGTTTACCCGCTATAAATCATCATCTCTAGCTATGGTGCAGACGTTCATTCGTAGCGCACTATAATTAGCATTGGTCCAGTCACGTAGCGACCAACCAGCAACGAAAGATGAGTCAGAAATGAATGCATTACACTGAAGCCATAGCAAGCAGTCAACTTATCCTGCGATAAATCACTATCCTCCGCAATGATGGGACACAGGACTCGCATGCGTTCGTGAGGTACATGGTTCGATCAGCTGTTTGGCCATCCTGATCTCGGTTTTACTTGAATTTTCACAATCATCCCAGGCGAATGCTGGGATGGCCATGGCCAGTTCCTTTACCATTCCCTGTCGTTGTGAGACACGGGTTCCACCTGTAATGGACGAGACACTAAGCCCTACTTGCTTGCAGGTGAATACACAAAGTTTCCTATTCTTAGGTCACCCATACCTGTGCATTGACTGCTGCTCTTGTGAGGCTCAGTTGCAACACAACATATCCTGTATACTTGATGGATTGTTACTGGCCCAACGTTCTTCAGGCGTGGCGTGTATTATGACATGTGATACAGTTATAATTGCAGAAGAAATGTACTTGCGATTGGATTACATTCAATCTGGTGGAGTTCCTCAGTCTGCATGTGCATGAGCCTGAGGACGGGAACATATCAGTCTGTTGTCGTTGAAAGAAGGCTGCTACCTTTCGTCTGTTTTCTTTTTGCTGTGCAGTCTGTTCTCACATACATTCATAGATATTGTCACTTGTGTTGTGTGGTTGTCCTCGTCCATTTTTCCATACATATTATTTTGTTGTTCAATTGCTCTTAATTCGTCGCCTTTCAGGATACGAGTATGTTCTTCCTGTGTATGTCAATTGTTTGTTGATTTGTTTTACTGTGTTTTCTTTCTGAAACTCAACAACATTAGCTCGTAATGGTGTATGTCCACAACAACGGTTCAGTTTATAATACTACTCCATTGCAGGAATCGTTTACAACCGTAAAATGAGTTCGTGAGTTTATTCCGACTCCTACACTCCAAAACAACAGTCTTCAATCAGCCTGAGGAATATAGCAGGTTCTTTTTCCTGTTATCTTGTGCCCTCGAGGTAGTGTACCTCTCGCCTGCCACAGCGTCGATCCTTGTTCGTTTCCCACCTGGGTCCTTCCCGATTTCCGCATGTACAGAAAACGAGGCGGAAGTTTCCACTGGCCGGCGGATTTTATCGGGGTGTTCTCGTTTCTCCCTTACTTACATTCCACGCAGCTTCATACTCACCTTACCAGAGGCAGTAGGTAAAGTGGGATATTCCGAACGTTACGAAGTCAAACAAGTTTGCTATGTTCGTAGCATAGGTGTTCGCAACATTAGTAAATTTTGGTCTGGCACGTATACTCAATTCATATGGACCCGGAATTTCTACGGGAAAAGATTTCTTAAGCAACTTGTTCCAATGCCTTATGTACACAACTGCCGTTCTGCTTCGTGATTATTGGCAGCGTATTTTAACACAGAGACGTCGCTTATTTCACTTCACCAATCAGAAAAAGGTTTCCAAGGCACCACACGTCTGTGATTGGTATATAGAATCCCAAGAAGTGTGATCGTTAAAAATTCCAATCACTGACCTTGAAGAACAGCTGCAGATGTGCATGTAAGACATTGAAACAAGTTGGTTAAAAATGTTTGCGAAATTTCAGGGTCCCTATTATTTCTTATTCAGTAACTTACCCAAGTAGACCAGTAGGTATGGTTTAAGTGTCAATGGCACAAAAAGCAACCATTTAGAAAATTACTGTGTCAACAGCAATCAATCAACCTTTCTAAGAAAAGAGTGTTGGCTATACTGGTGCAAGCTTCTGGTCTTGTACAGCACTGACCATGGGACTCCTGTTTTGAAACAAGCAATACGTGAACGAGTGTACTTAGGATAAGATGTAAAGAGGTTAGCTCTACTTAGACTGCCATGTCGTATCGCTTTTTAAAGTAAACATAATTATTACGTGCTAGGAAGACATGGTGTTCGACAAAGTAGGTCACCCCTATATTTGCTTCATAAAACCCACATATTCGTGTAAACGCCAATATTAATGGGAAACGGGTAAATGAAACGGCGTTGTTTCTGCTAGTAACATAATTCATTCATTCATAGCAAAACTACCCAACAGTGTATTAGAATAGATAGATTTATTCTATTTTTGTAAATTGATACTAGTTCTCTTTATCTAGTACTAAAAATAGTATATTTTATATAACAACGTATTTCATAACCTCCGATGTGTAACACACAATCCAATTACAAATAGTAGGCCTATATAATAAGTGTTTGAATATGTATGAATCATATCAGGTGTCTATTTCTAAACTGTACGACTGGCTAATCATAAAGATATCTGTTAGTTTTAAAAACGTCACTAACCTTATATGCGTTCACTGCATTTTAGAATTTTATTTTTACGTTATTTATAGGTTTATATAGTTACATGATATTGTAACAAAATGTAACTCGATTATACCTCTGTTGCTATCCTCGTGGTCTTTCCAACGTCCTTCAGTGCGTCATACGACACCAGTATTTTTCGTGCAGAATAGCGCGCTGCAAGATGAGTGAGCGAGGTAAACTGACGTCCCAGACGAGCAGCACTGTAGCAATTACTACACGAAATGTTGCTCGGGGTAAAGCAGCGTTTAGGGTAGGCCGGAGGGCTGGGGTCTGATCAGGTGACGTCACGTAGCCGGCCCAACATGGCGGCCGAGTGGGCGTGTCTTCGCCAAGCCGCGCAGCGCCTACTTTACTGACGGCGCGGGCAGACTTTTCCTCTGCATAACTGACAAATACACCTCCCTCTCCCTCCACTGACATCTCGTCAGAATTCGTGTATCCCATCAGTAGAACCTGGGTGTGTAAACGTTTAAGTTTACTGTTTGCTGGTCTTCTTGTATGGTTCATGTGCGATAAGGTAGCCGAACATAAAGAAACTAATATTTTTAAGTAGTAAGCGGCAATGTTATAACTGTAAACGGAGTTCAAGTTTCCGTCAGCAGTGACCATCTGATGATGTTTTACTAACTGAATTCACGAGTGACCAAACTGACGTATAAAAATAATACGTGTTAACGCCAATCATTCTACATATTGTGGCGACTGTTCATATGTAACAGCGTTAATTCGTGGCATCGTGTCTTTGTTCGGACGCGTCTCTCATTTGACTGAATCAATCAGAATAAGGTTATTATGGCATCGCATCATGCGTCTGTAATTTTCCAGTTGCAGCTGTGGCAAGTAAATGTTAAAACATCCAATCACTGACCAAGAAGCAGAACTGCAGAATTTCACATAAGTCATGAAAAACAAATGCTGCAAACATGTTTGGGCCGTAAGATCGTGGTTCTACCTACGGGTAAGTCGTATATAACACAAGGAGTAGGTATATATATTATATATGTTTGAAAATGTATATATTTGGCTGAGGTATTCAAACGCATGACAACGTAAAGCAGTTATAGAAAAAATAGGTAACAAAAGTTTGCAAAGAAAGTCACATTAAAGAGTAATCAAATGCAACTGAACACGCTACGTTAAATTAACAAAATGTTACGCACTGTGTAGTTAATACAGAACTGTAGACTATGCATCATGTTTACACCTCAAATATTTTCTGTTACTTTTTGCTGTTAACTAGATTTCACAGTCCTCAAGGGGTAAACAGTTTTTGATAGCTGCTGTTGTAAATACTGTATCTACTTCAGTTACAACGTTCAGAATTTCACCAGTGGAGATATTATGTTCTTAAGGAATTTTGATCCTCCTCTACATGGGTTTTAAATCAGGGAATCTAGAGATTGTTTTACGTTTTTCACGTTGTCATGATGGCATAATTTATCGGTTCATTCACTTATTTGGATACACACGGCGTGGTTTACGTTACTTGTGTGGCCACTGCAGCCACTCTCGTTAAGTATGTCACTTTTATCAGCTGCTTCACGTCACTAAATAATGATACTGGGGCTGCAACAATTAAAAAAAACAAGTTACGTTTTAACCTATGTACTATCGTGTCATAAATGTTGATAAATCCACAGAATCTGAAATAATTGAGTATAAATGGTCAAATCCAAGGCGACAGTGATCAATGCTACTTAAAGCGTATTAAATGGATGATTATACCGTCACATAAGCTCAAGTAGTGCACAAACAATTAACCTTTATTTTTTAAAACCAAAATGTAACCTGAAACGTAGCGTATCAAATATAACATTCCATCTAAAATGACCTTCCTTCTTTTCACAACACTAGCTCGTGTTAATTTCTATAGTGAAATTTTGACGGCATTCGACATGAAACAGCACTTCTAAGGAGAACATTTTGAGTGAGCCTGAAGTCGTTCCGAACTAGACAGTCGTAGAGACTTTTGCGATTCGATATGTCTATTTTCCTATCATCACGCAGCTATTAGATTTCATCAATACAAATGTCAACAATTGTTTCTTTCCGAAGCCATGTGCATCCGTACCGTATTTCCACTCTTGCATATTTCGTCCAATTTAGCCCAGTGGTGTGCTAATACGCGGTTGTATCTTCATAGCCTGTATTTGGCGGCAGATACAGTATAATTTATATAGGCTAAAACCTCTTAAAAATGAATATCTATCTTAATTGTTTTCAACTCCTTAGCAAAGTAGTACTTAACTATAGGACCAGTACGTTGACTGGATTACATAGTGCTTGTGAAATACATTAAAACCTTAATTGGAGACTTGTTAGTCGCAGTGTACCCGTAGATAGTTCAACAGACTTACTATATCGCATAGTTTTATTTAACAGTGTCACGTTAGTTAACGCACTCTGCGGAGATATATTGAAACGCGAATATATTTTGGTTTCACGAAGAGTAACAAACATCATATGTGAAAAAAGTAGATACATTCATTTCATCGAGAGCGTAATTTTTTTTTTTTTTTTTTTACTTTTCAAACGTTAAAATGAGTTATTTATAACGTTTTATATACTGTGAATGAGTATGTAACAAACGTCAGTATGCGTGCATAACATGGCATGAAATTGCAACCAACAGATTATTATATTATTCTACGAATAAAGAGCTGTGGTAGGCGTACTTAGCTTGCTGGAAAGAAGTGAAATCCAGGTACCATTATTGAACTAAAAATACGTTCAGTTTCTGGAACCGGTTAGACAGCCCACACGCTTAGTGCTACATAAATAGAATATAAGCTCTCGGGCTTGGATGCAATAATACAGACAAAGCTTTACAATTTTTCTGCCTGCCACTTGGAACTATGGAGCAAGAGATGAATTAATATTTTAGAATCTTATTTTTGGACATTCACATAAAACAATGTAATAACGGTGCACACGTTACGGAGAAGATGACCCAGTTGCTTGTTACTACACAAAGATATATTATTTTTGCTAAGTACTTTACTTACAGTGGAGCGGAGATATTTTGCTCCGCAATTAAGAGTGTATGGTGTGTGATTCAGCGCTAAAATCATCAGTTAAGAATTGTAGGTTTCTCGAAGCCAATTTGCAAAAATCAAAAAACAGCAATCCCAGATAATAGTTTTTTTGCCAACTTTCTGAGCAAACATTTTTCTCGAGTAACTAATTTCTAAATAACAATCTCTGACGTCGAAATCTGGCTTACATTCTATTGCGGCGCAAGATATCACGATCAACAAATGCATCATTCTGGGTAAATGTTCGCTAAAGTTCCCCAAATATAATTAGCAAGGATTGTTGTTTTGTAGTTTTTCTATATTGACTTTCAAAACCGTGTGTATCTCAATTGCAGAACACAGCGCTTATTTATTTACCACGCCCTCTTAAGGTTGCTGCGTTCGAGGCATATGAGACAGGAGTACTACACACTAAAACTAGTTTGTAAATTTACCAGACGTGCGTATAGGAGCGCTAAGAAAGTAGGTATGGTAGAATAGTTTCCCAGACTTCCATGGTTTTACTCCTAAACCTATTTATAAAACAGCCAAATGTATACTGAAGTTACCAGACTCATATTGTAACATTTCTAAAAGTTTGCATATTTACAAGACGGAAGTATGGTAACTGTCCCATACTGCGTCTGGGATAATAACTTCCTAAACATTTGAGGAAGTTTGAGGAAGTGCTAAGAATGACGTCACGTACACAACACCTAACCGTAGTCTCTAGGCGCAAGTCACTGGACTGGCTCGCAGTATTCTCACGACTATTTCTGCAATTTTAAACGGCGAAAAGATAAGCTTTAAACGATTATTGGATGAACTAAACAGATATACACACGTGTAACGATGTTTGAATGTTGTTCCTAAGAGAGTACGTTGAGCAGTTTTCTAATGAACGAGTATTGGACGAAGCTATGTACATCACTCGAAGTCTTGGGGAGGCGGCCATCTTAACAAGCGACATTGTAAGTGCTGTTGAGGAAGAAGTGAGATAGATCAATACGAAGCAGAGGCGTAATGAAGGGGCCTAGGAAACACAAGCATCCCGAAAAAACTGCCCGGCTAAACGAAACGTCCGCTGCATAACCCACATGCAAAAATTGGAAGTGTTCCAACCGCGAATTGAACCCGGATAGCCATTGTGCGAGACATAACACTTTCGCTGCTGTAATATAACATACAGTCTGTCTCATGTAAGTATTCTGTATTTTGACAGTTCACTTCTGAGAAGTGTGTCTGGACACAGTCTTGCGAAGACCGTGCTTTTCCAGGAAGCCGGGTAGGTTTAATGCGCCAAACAATGGAACTGTCGGACACATATCTCAGAACAGAAATGCCAAAATACAGAAGAGTTACATGAGTCAGACTATACGTTGAAAATAATATAAAACTATAACGTATGTAAGTATGGAACTGAAACAATAACTAAGCCTAAGACCAACATACTAATTCCATAAAAAAAGTCCTTACTCAGATAGACGTAAGCGAACATTTTGGAAAGCTGATTTGTAAAAGTATAAACAAGATATTTGTTCAAAATATATTGTAAATTCAAGGGTGTTTTATGAATAAGGGGCATTATCGTGTGAGAGGGTCTGAGAACAACTTATGTTTCCGCGTATACCTTGCACATAAACATTTTTAATTGTATTGTCGACTATTTAGAGCTCATGAACTAACACCCTGTCCAGATCTGAGTTCTTTGATTAGAGTGCAGACATTTTACTAAGCCACTGTGGAAAATTTACGTAAGGTCATAATGCCAAAACGGGAATGTTGTAGAATTGTAAAATAGATGTCATAACAATTTTAATAAAAAATTACTGTATAGACGGTTTGCACTAAACTGAACACATTTGAATACCCTTTTGTCTACAATAGTAATTAATAAAACTGTTTTATTGTAAACTCAGACGTGTAATTTTAAGTATGGTACTATGTAAAGAATTTGATTACTAATAAGGGCGCTTATCTTATATTAGAGAGTGGCAAGAATATGCAAACTATATGTAAAAAGAAAGTAACAAGTGTTTCATAAATGTCCACTTTATCTCGACCGAAGTGTGCATTCTCATATCATATTTTATAAAACCAACGTTTTTTGTGTATCTGTACTTCTTAAGCAAAAATTTTATACGAAGTAAGCACTGATGATGCTCTAGTGATGTGTTAACAACGCTATATAGGTTAAAGAACTGAGCTAGGATCGCTGAAAATTGTGATGACGGTAGTCTGTTACGGCAACAGATTGCTGTTTTTGCAAATATTATTTTTTAAATCCTTGAACGGAGCAGATATCGCAAAACCAATATGTAGATATGCTGGGACTACTTTTTTCTAATTATCATAAGTTTTTTTTCAAACAGTAAGGTTTATAGTTTTTGGAAAACTTTACGTCAGTGACTGTAATCTAAAAATTATAAGTTTTTGTTTGAAAAAATTAGGCTACGTGATACTAAGTCGTTGATTAATTTCCCCAAAATAAAAATAACTCATTATCTTAGAAGCTGTACAAATGAAGCCAATTTTGTTGAAATTGTAGCTTTTACGTGACATGTGCTCGTTAAAAATTTTATTTAGGGTTTAGTCATTTTGGGAAAAGAACGTATGAAGATATGTTTTGTCATAATTTTCTTTGAAATTTTGATCAATTTTAAACGGGTATTTAAATAAAAAAACCACGAGCAAAAAAATAAAACAGAAAATTTAAAGCTTTTTGACAAATCTCGGCTGGAATGTAGCTGTATAATTTGGAAAATACTGTCAGACGAATATTTTTAGGGCGTTCACAAAACATATATCTATAAATAAATAATAAAACAACAGATATATTATTCCTGTCAATATGACCGTCCAGGTCGACGTATTTTGCACT
The DNA here is from genome assembly GCA_003012365.1 of Medauroidea extradentata. Classification (NCBI taxonomy): domain Eukaryota; kingdom Metazoa; phylum Arthropoda; class Insecta; order Phasmatodea; family Phasmatidae; genus Medauroidea; species Medauroidea extradentata. Next base: position 35,184 of record PNEQ01132280.1, read on the forward strand.
TCACAGTTCTATTAAGTGAGGAAGAGGTAATAACTAACTCGGGAAAACGCATTATGCCTCATCCTAGCCTCTAAGCGTAAGTCACGTAGTCTTCTCGCAGATAACTCGCTGTTATGAGCCACTCTGTGGTGACCCGATCGTATTATGAATTAAAATGAAATATAATTGCACGTACGCGTACACATTTTAAGAATGTTGCGGCGAGATTTTCATAACTTAAGATACCACCAATTTTAGCAACTTTCGGTCGTGATAATATACACTGTTAAAGAATGCTGGATGACATAAATTGGTATAGACACTGTTACTGTTCTTTGTCTGCTTTTGTCTAAGCTGGCATCATTCACACACGTTGAGCACTTAACATAAAACGTGAGAAAAAGAGTTTCTCATGTTTGATGTGAAAATTGAATAAGTTAGAAGGGCAATCAGGTTAAAAATTAGGTAATATTTTATGAATTCTGAATGACTGTGTGCGCTCTTCTTTACTTTGAATTAGCTCATTGTATTGATATCGTTTACATTGACTCCTTGAAAATATTGTACAGCTACGTGATATGTAATAATACTTTTTTTTATTTTTTTATTTTCAGTGTGAACACAGTTTAGGCGGTCTGAGCGAGACGTCTGCAAAGAATTGACACGATCATACAGAGTCATCGCTGGTTAGTGTTTTTTCACGAAGTATCTTCTCAAAAATGTTCGATATTTACACACGAAACTGACAGTTTGATTTGAGAGAGCAATGTCTTTAAAATGTTCGCGTACTTTGTTGAAGTTTGATCAGTAAGTGATTGTTAGTGAAAATTTACTTTCGAGTTTTTGAGTGCTATCTTTGTCATTCATCAACGATTTAAAAAAGAAGCACCTATAATACTTATAACATTTTCTACTGTTTCTATAAATGGGACATTAACCCTAATTAAATGTTCTCTAAATATATCAATATTTTTAAAAACAAAGAAAATTTATGCAAAACTCTTGAGCTTTTGAGTTACAAAATAAATTAGAACGTGAGGATCCTTGTACTAAGAGCTAGCTGTAACATAAGTAGGCAACAGTTGGCATTTCAACACTTTTATTGCTGATTTTTACATATCCTAGACGAATTTACACAGGTGACGAATTCTTCTGTAAATCATAATCTTGATAATTCAAACAATCTCGAACATAACGCCGAAAACTTGTGTCGTTTTGCCTTTACATAATTACAGCCAGGATTGGCCACCATCCTATCACAGTGAAGTGAAGAGATTATGGTTAGCGCTTAACATCGAGGTATTTAGCGCTGGTGAGGGGTGATATGATGTTAGTATGGAGCAGCACAGGAATGAATGTGCTGGAAAACGAAAGATCCCCGAGAAAACCCACCGACCAGCGGTATCGTCCGGTACAATTCCCATTCGAAAATCCGACCCCGCCGGGAATCGAGCTCGGATCGCCTTGGTGGAAGGCGAGAGGTCCGACCCCTCTGCCACCGTGGATCCAACATCCTATATAGTAATATGACCAATCTCCTAGCGCGGGTGGATTGTAAAATTACAATAATACACGTACAGTGTGGAAGATGCCATAATGAAACGCAACACTTCTGCGTAGACGAACTGGTATTGCCTACGAATTGCTGCTTGATTAATTATACATTTCTTAAAATGCATTGGCCAAGAAAGAAGAAGAATGACTCAATTTGCGTTCATAGTTACTTCAATTTTTTGAATGTCAGGACTGTTAGTAATTTAGCTTTAACAGAAGAGCCTGTTTTACAATGGATTTATTTCATTGCATGGCATTATTCCCAAACGATTACAAACCCTGCAGTCCATGATGAGGAAGAACGATATTGCGACAGAAGATGACCGAGGAAGTCACATCACACAATCATTCTGATAACAATATAGAAAATATTCATACACACATTAAATCGTTATAGGACAGCAAATCACATTACAGTTTGTGTGAGAATAAACATATTTAGCTACCCGACTTCTTAAATGTGAAATAAAACTGTATACATTTTCAAAGAGAAAATTAATATCCACCCATCAATGTCATACAGCTGCAGCAGTGGATACAGATCATTTTTATAAGGGGAGCAAAGACGGCTTATGCGACCCCCTCCCTAATTTTTTTTCGAATGTTTTGGCAAGACAAGTAAAATATTGGGTATAATACAGTCAGTAACGCTGCAATATTCATTTTGTTTTAGTAATGCAGAAATTTGAATTTTTCCTATGCGAAAAATCTGTACTTCAAAGTTATGTCATGAAATTAAACCGCTATTTCAATTTAATTTCCATGTATTAACATACATTGTTTACAAACTAACATTGATGACTTATATCTTAGCTCAAAATTGTATCCACTTTTATTATTAACTGAAATAGCTTTTTCTAGGCGGATATTATTTTCCTGCCCTAACTTTGTCAAACAAGGCCTGGCCATTCTGCCCCCCCTCCTTTCATAAGCCGCCTGGGGCAGATGCCCCCTCTTGCCCCCCTCTAGATCCGGCACTGTAAAACTGTTACAGTAATATTTGTGACAAAATACAACAATGGTCTCGACAACCCCATAGCAGATACGTACAGTACTTGAGATGAGTATAGCCTACAGTACATGAGCAGCAACTCTATAGAAAACTAGACACCTCAAAGAGGGAGAAGAGTTTCGGGAGCTGAAAAATGATATACAATACAATAACTAAATGAAGAGCACGAACCACACTGGCGTTCTGCAAATATGTTTTATCAACGAAAAATAAAATTGCTGTGTTTCATTCTGAAATAACCGCTACTTTCGAAGCCATCTGCGTCGACTAAGGGGCGTCATTTCAGGTTTTTCTTGAGGAGGGGAGGGGGCAAGAATTTTTTTTTCGTGACAGTGACCTTGTTGCACCTTTTTTTATTAATTAAGCACGTATAAATTAGAAACTTTAATAATAAAAAATCGGGGTTTATGTGCTTATGTTAGTATTATTTAGATAAAAAAATACACAAAACTAATTTTCACACGTTTCCTTCTAAATCCAGGGGGGGGGGGCATTTTCCCTCCCTGCCTCCCCCCTAAATGACGCCCCTGCATGGACTACCAAAAAACCTGAGTGTTTCAAACATAATTACAGATTATGTTTATTACAAGCACTGAATGCCTTGTAATCTATTCAATACCCGTACATATAGGCACAGTATTCTGCGTTTTATGTGAACCATCAAATAGTCACAAGAAAGTGATCAGTCGAAGTTGCACGCATGCTGTTAGATCTAAGAGTGTATTTTTCATTTCTATTCAGGAGTGAGAGAACTTACATTTTTTGTGACTTGTGATGTGATCAGAACAAAAACTGTATAGTTTTCAGTTTCTCATATCATGTTCATAACATACATATATTAGAGAGTGTTAAGATGATATTTTCCGTTCAAGGCCATTCTTACATGGAATGTGATATAAATATGGTCCTCAGTATCAGACGACTAATGTAACATTATCAGCTTAATGGATGGGTAGAAGACATTAACAATACGGAAGGGGGGGGGGGGGGTTGAACCCTTGCCATTTAGAATTATTGAATACGAAAAATCATTGTTCCGTGATTCGACTGAATTCTAAAAGTCTGACTTAAAAAAAATGTACTTTTTCAAATAAGCCACTTACGGAAATGGAAGTCTGCCAAAAAACTTTCATATTATTTCTTTCTATGTGTAATATTATGGAGCTGGTTTAAACCGGTTATTAGGGTAGCACGAAAAATGCAGAATTAAAGTTATGTCTGCTTTAGGATTAGGCCTACAAGAATTTATACACCCTGCATAGTTGTACCGAGCGAAAATACTACTGTACAGAGAAAAGTTTAAAGCCTAGAGGACTTAAACAAAGTCATCTATAACGAAGTGTAAATATTCTATGTCAGTCTAATGTCATCACAGGTATGTAAATATTATAGCCCTATTAAAATACGAGGCACTTTACTTTGTGACAAATTACGTACGACTAAACTTGTAATTTTAAGTAATTATGAGTGTAATACCATCAGTTATATATTATTTACTTCAGAGCATTCGTTCATTGTATGAGTGAAAGTCTGTAAGCAATATAAGCACTATTAGAGGACTCTAATCACGTGGGACAGCTGTTCCAGTAACGTGGATACTTGCAGCCCTTGAACCTTTGTCATTAAAAAATAGGTACCGCCATAATTTATTTCACACAAAAATTTTGTAGTTTGTTTATTCAAAGGCTTAATATAAGTTTGAACAAATTGTTACATGCACCACAGTCTACGTATTTACTAGCGGCATCACGAGAAACATAAATGGCGTAAGCATACTTATGGAATTAGGTATATTTTGTACACAATCAGGTTTCAAACGTTCACATAGGTTCTCCTCATAAATAGTTTCTTAAACCATTTCATATATGTTACGATAAAAAATAGTACTGAAATATAAACTTTGTAGATGACAATTATGATCACATTAAGTCACGTCACTTTTTGGTGACGAATAATAGATTTCTGGTGTGGCATGAAGTAACACATTTTCATTATGCTAAGTCCGCTGCAGATAATTTTTTCCGATGCATTTTCTGTATGAGTCAACACGAAACTTCTGAGAGAGTTAGGGAGTTGTGCAGTTTGTACACGAAATTATTCCAAATGTAAATTGCATTCCGAAGCCAGAATTTGTTAATAATTCTTAATGTTGGTGGACTTTCAGTTGGTGCAAGAGCCCTAGGAGCAGTCTTGGGTGGTAATGACATATCCAACAACATCAGGACATACTTTCGCTAGCAGTTTCAGGTGAGGACGTCAGTGGGATAGACACAAGTTAATATTTGGAATAAAAGCTGCAATAAGCTTTTTCAAGCTGTTAGGGGTGAACTTACATCCATAATATGAATAATAAGATGTTGCCTGTGAACGTGTGTGTCATGTGTGTTGTGTTTGCGTGTTGTAAAAATCCCGACTGGTGATATAAAACGTGTAAATTTAGAGGTTATCAATACACACTTGAGTGCTTTTAGTTGCAAATCTCTGTAAACGGAATTAATGCAGTACTATTAAAAATTATTCTAAAAATAAGTTTATGGCGGTAATTTCAGGCCCTAAAAATTACATTTTCTACCATTTGGATAATGCAATTTGTGATCATTGTTTTAATTTATTTGAGATAATGTTATTGGACAGTTCTGTGCTACACGTGCTTAGTTTTCTACTGCCAGACTTGCTGGCGTATATACCGCATTCAAACTTTCTGGGTAGGCTAATTAGGGAAAGTTTACTAATTGTAAAATTGCACCCGTTAACAAAATTAAATTTCATTAAAATGTTGTTACTTAGGAGACAATGTATTACAAAAGGAATGTCAACTTTTTGTTTAATAGGTTAGTTTTCACCATTTTCGACATGTATCATTACTTTCTTAATTCCATAGGCAGTAGTAGCTTATAAACAACTACACAATACGTTAACAAAGTACTGAGAAGATATCGTATGTACGTTTTGATAGAATATTACACACATTGTCGACGGTGAACGTGTGATTAATCGTTGGCATTATCGAAGACATTTTTCGAACATATGAAAGATTCTTTGTTCCCAGCTTCCTTCGATTTTATTTTTGTGTGTTAATATTTACCAAACAATTTTGTAATTATTGTTGGACAGTTTTTTATATGACTTATATTGTTCCACATCATTCACGTCTGAATGAACAGTATCGAAACCCAAATTCAACTCTTAAAAATCTCTAGCTTCAGTTAAAGAAGTATCTCTTGCAGAAAACCTAATTCAACAAGCCGGATTTCCTGTACTTGCTTGTAGCATGTTGAACACAGGCCCGGCCAAACTAGCAGCTGGTTCATACCATCACTGCATTGAAATAACATGCGTGGAACTTCAAACATGTCTGTTGTAACAAAACACTCAACTAGCAACCACGCATGATATTGAATTTGACAAGCGTTGTGCAATACCTAGTACTTTCAATGCATGAAAACTTGTATTCGAGATGTCACTGGAATGTCGAAACATCTTTTGAATATAATCAGAACAAATTAATTTAATTTCATTGAAAATATAAAAAACACCATAAATTGCAATCAAATCAACTACGAGAAAAGCAACCACACAATTGTTGACAGCTTCAAGCAATATGGAGGTTGCAGGGTTCTCCAAAATTATTGGAACTAGCAAAGACAGTTGCTCATCTACGAACGAGTAACCAACAACATGGAATTTATTCCAACACGTTTTGACAATGCATTATATGAAATTTCTAGATATATCTGATAATTAATTTTCATGATTACTTTAAGTGTTAAAACTTGTTTACTTCCGCGATACCACAAAATATTATTAACTAATATAAATAGCACTAATTTTTGAGCTCTCCCTCCAAAATATAAGACAATACATTCGTTCGCCTATGAAGTTTTTGAATCCATTTATTTTTATTATCAGTCATTTTACAGCCAGTTCCAAGTATTTTTCGTTTTTATAATTTTTGAGGAAATTTGTTTATTCATAGGATTAATCAAAATTCAAACGAACATATTTATTCTTTCATAAGTATGTTAATTTGATTTCAGCCATTAGGCCATTAGTTTTAAAGTAAATTATTTCAAGGTACTTTTGTTTTATACGTTGATTATTATTCTTCATCTTTAATGAAGATGTATATCATGCACATTTCCTCTACAGCCCGTTGGTGACACGTCGTTGAGTTAAATTTTGTTATAGAAGTAAATTTTTCACAGTAATCATGGTATAAACACTGCCAGAAACTTATAACAACGATGAATAATTCTGTATTACATACATTAATTTCCTCTAAAATTAAAAAAAAAATATTTTTTGGAGCTTCTCTGCCACTTTTTCAAGCTAGTATAAATATAGTTTTATGTATTTTTAACATAATGCATATAATGTTATTAAGCGTGTATTTTTATCAGCAAAATTATTGCTTTCCTAACTGAATAGCTTGTTTGCTGAACAATTATAATGATATTGCTAAACAACCATACATTTGTAACAGAGTACAAATTTTCAGTATGTTTGTACATAGTAACCCTCTATCCACACAATTGTTTCTTTTCTAGAAATTATTCCTTATGTTTTGGAATGTTCGTGTTGATGATATCCTAGAAGTTCTCCCAGTGTCATCTCATTAACAACTTCAGCATTGTAGTGAAACATACCGTTTTGTGATTTGTAATCTTTACTAACACATTGTAATCCAAAACCGTGCCCGTTGGTTAATTTGTATGGTGTAGATTATGCTGGGCGTTTAGCTTTAGATTATCGATAATTTATTAGAAACTAATGAAAAAAACACTAGGGCCTATAAGAAACAATGCGTAAGTAATGACATACGATTTATGATTAAAATATCGTTTGAACCCTTATTATTACAAATATATAAAATGCTTACTACCAGGAATACAATTCCCTAGGTTCGTGAGTAGGGTGCGTGGAACGAAGTACAGTACGCGCCGTGTAAGTTGGCGGGTAATGAGCTGGAATGTGCTGTATATAATATTACTACCGTTTTTAATTTGAATGGCTAATTTACACAGGTCGATTTCATTCCGGTATTTATAGGCTACTAAGTGTTCCTGCAGCGGCCTGCTGCTTGAATTCCTTGACTGTGCCTTTCCCTCAGTAGCTGCCACTCACCATCTAAGCTGGAGTGCAGTGTACCTTCCACAGGGTTGATACATTCGACTGCAACTGCGAAATAATAAACGATATCCTCTGTTTTCGAAATTAATATGTTTATGTACATCGAAAAATAATTCTCGTTAGATACTGAAACGTTCTTCTGACATAGCCTAACGTTTTGCTCTAGTGTTGCTTATTCAACAAAATTGCATACGGCTAATCCTTGAACACGCATGCGGAGAATAATGTTTTAGTTTAGACGGTTTGCAATAGTTTCAATTTTCTTCAAACCTACCATTATTTTTAACCTTGCTAAAATGTTTTGATTTTCCATATTACTTCGGTATATTTTGGTAAGAAATCCTACTTTAAATATCCTTTTCTTCAAAATTTTTTTAGTAACCTCTAGCTATTTATTTGTATTTTATTAAAGTTATAACAGTATGGCCGAACATAATTTGTTTGAAGTTTTACGTGACAAAATAAAGAAAAAACCCAATGAACATTACATAACCTTTATCTTAAGTTGCCATTTAAACGCCATATGAGCCCAATTACTATTAGTGCAAAAGTTTTAATAAATTAATGGTTCATTAAAATAAAATCGTTAATTTTCCCGATACATTTAAAGTTTCCTAGAAATTTACTACAGACATCAAAACTATTTTAAGAAGTTTGACAGATTACTGATAAATAATTTAAATGGTACTGATTCCAATTAAACGAAGCGATACGACACAACAGCAACATGTTGGACTTGCATTCGGATAAACCCTGGTTAGATTCTCAGCTCTGGCAGTACTGGTTTAGGTTTCCCATTGTTTTCTGAAATAGCACCAAGTGAATGCTGGGATGGTTCCTTTAACCAAGGCCTTGTTGTAGACAAAACGTGCTTTATTTTCAGTAAAATGTTTACATTGGGACAGGGTTTAAGGTTTTGTGAACTTAAGGATTTTCTGGAAAAATAAAATGGAGCATAAATCCGTCAGAAAATTTCACTTTAATGAACTCAATGAATTATACATTAAACAAAATGCAATAACATAAACTTTGTAGTATAAACGCCAGTGTACATAAACTATTATATGGTAATCACCGTCTTTTTTTCTCAGTCATAAAATAATTTGGAAATTGACAAACTATTCACGTTGTTTGATCAGTGTGATGACAGATGAATCTGTGTTCTATCAGTTGTCACTTAGAACACATCAATCGACCAAGTTATCCGAAAAACAAATGAAAATGTATTCTAAAATAGCTCATTGTGGTAATACCACAACTAATACATAAACTGCTAAAAAATTTACTTTTTAAAATTCTGCGAAAATTGCCACAGAAAAAAAAACTCGGGAAATTAAATATTCAATATATATTTCCCTGGACCCTTTCTGTTGCTGACACACGGGCATGTATAAGTTATTTAGTACTAAAATGTCACCTTTTAAACTGCTTCCCTATTTTCACGATATACCCAAACTTTTTATAGGCCTACGCAACATTTTCCTGATAACTTTGTAAATTTTCCGTCCAAGAGTGAAGCAAATGGCTGTGTATTGATAATGCATTAGAATGTTGCAGTAACAAATGTATTTGCGTACCTTCTACTCAGTTTATTATCATGAGTGATAAAGTGTATCAACGATATTCTGTAATGACAGTTTAATAGGCAAAACAAACAGGAATAATGTTGCTTGTTTTAAACTACGAAAATTTTTCACGCATTCCGATAATTGTGCTGACAAATCCAAGATTTAGTTCAAATGTATCACAATAAGTGACGAAATTACGAGAAATTTTTTATATCGAAATATTGTGTCGGTACACATTAATGGAACTAGAGAAAAGTCTAATAGAATGTGTGAGATGAAAAAGGAAAACATTCCACATTTTTTTTAGAAAATGACAATGTGTACTTTATAGCTTGATTGATTGCTATAAAGAAAGAAAGCATTCCATGGTTTCATACACCGCTACAGGACGTTGTATTTTGAAGTAAGTTGTAAAAATAAAACATTCCCTTCTTAATCTCAGCGTTATGGCATGATTTCCTATTCGCTACGAGAGTTGCTGCAGTAATGTTTCTTTTGTTTATGTAGCCTACGATAAAGTGAATGTACAACAGTAACATCGTAAATGTTTGTTTAGTGTAGTGCAGGTACGATGGCATAGAACATACCATTTTTGTAGTTTACAGCACTTGTATTATGAGAACATGTCTGTAAATTGTTGTTTTATCGAATTTCAAAGTACACTCTACTCATTGAGATTAAAAAGGAAGAGATTCCTTCAACACCGAATGCACGTAACATTCTGTACATAAAAGTTAGTATGTTTTCATGCGATGTTCCATTTCCTTAAATCACACCAAGCGAATGTTTAGTTGTAAGTTTTCCCGTTGAACCTATAGTTTAGTAGCGAAACAGTTTTTCTCGCTTTCTCGAAAGATGGTCGAAGTGGAACCTTTACCTTTTGTATCTCACCCATTCAGTTGACTTACGTAATGCAGTAAACTGTTTCTTAATCAGTTGGTATCTGCCCTAATATTTTTGCACGTCCTTGTGATTGAAAGGTATTAAACGTTTTACTACATAATTCGTAGTATATAAAATAAAAAATATATAAAACATCTGTATAAGAAAAAGTTAGTTTCTCTCCATCTCGTGGTACAAATTTACCTTCTCGTATAGCTACTGTTTTTAATATTGGACTTGGCGGATATGTTCTTATTGTGTCTGAGGCAATCGGTTGTCGCTTAACAATTTAGTTACCTTCATAATCGATATAATTAGGACTCCACTGCACTGTGATGTAACCTTACAAAGACTGGTGCTTTTTCTACGAATGAAACCGTTGCCCTGAAAATTTAAATTAACTTATGAAATTTCTAAATATTAACATGTGTAGACAATCCTGATTTTATTTTCTCTTAAAATATTTCTGCCTTAATTCATTTACGAAAGCTAATGATCATCCAAGTCATTCAGTGGTGTTGTGAATTATGAAACTGATGAGTTGAAGTCATTGCACCTATGTAATCAAATAAACTTGAATAGGTTAATAACATATTTTGCCTAACATCAGGGACTAAAACATGGTAAAGACACCTTCTTCAGTTCCGAATGCATCTCTGTGAAACCCGGCCTTCAAAGATGCGACTTAAAAGATAACACCACCTGTAAATGCAAGACTAGAAAATGCCATCTTTTCCTTCTCTATAATTCAGCCGAAAGACCAAAGAGTGCCATGAACTTTATTTATAACGGAACTATATATTATGGACATATATTGAAGCACTAAGCATTTTAAAAAATCATGAATGAGATAAGAAAATATTGTTATACTAAATTAAAAAATGTATAACTCAGTCAATTAACAAATACTACTTAAACATCTAACCCAGCATAATTTAGCACAGAAAACCGCTGAAACTGAGATAAAACTACACTTAAGATTGGATGACAACGTTGACAATACGAACACAAAACTTGACACTGAAAACACTGATGTATGACACAGAATACAGCACATTCCACGGTTGATCATTTTTTCTTGTTATTTTGTTTGTAAGTCTGAAATTTCGTTGCTGGTCTTATTATTTATTATGTGTATATGTTTACGCAATAATCGTTTTCTGAGATTGTTTTCCTGTCTCACTCTTCAGTTATTTTATTTTGACATTTAGTTAGCAAAGGCATTATCTCGTAATATTTAACTTTGTTATTCACCCTCATCGTAATAATCTTCCCCTTGTCAGCCCTCTTTCTGAAGGAAATTAGAGTACAAGATCATTATCCTGACTGTGTGTCTACTACGCGTGTGGGTGAGACGGTGTTTGTGCCCCCTGTAAAAACTTTTGAGCCCGTGGACCGATTTTCACGCCGCATTTTACATAATGAAGTCACCTGACTTTGATTTAGTTCGTTCACGTGCACTGCTTATTTTCAAAACGACGGACATTTTAAAACTGTTGACAGTATGTCACATCTCAAGAAGCATTTGACCGACTAAACCAAATTTTATGTTATGATAGCTCATCAACTAAGCATTTAATCTGGGAGAGTATATTACTGTGGGTCATACATTTTGGAAGATAGTACCACATGTAAAAATATAGATTTTGAGTTGTAAATCGAGAACTACAAAACCGGCTGCAACCAAATTTTCTATTTAGACATTTCATCGTAGGTTCACAATTTTGTAATCTAGCACGACATGGCAATAAAAAAAAGTTTTTTTTTTTTTAACATTTTGAGAACTACTGTACTGGACCATAGACTCGTTAGTTATTTTTAGACAGTTTATCATCCAGAATTTTTTACTGAAATACTGTATATTGTTGCAGGCCCATCATTTGGAAAGGTAGGGCAACATAGATAGTTAAATACATTGTGTCAATTTAAAAAAAACTCCTGGACCTCTTCTATATACACTTAATGTTTCTAAAGTTAGTCATCCAAGTTTTGGCTTAAATAAGAGTACTTTGTTTAAGGTCCCCTATATTGGAAAATAGGACGAAATGAATATATTATCCAAACAATTATATCAGTTTGATTTATTAGTATAGGTACATAATTTTGGAAATAGAATGAAAATAATATTGAAATACTGTGTGCAAGTTTTTGGAAATTTCTAGATAGATTACAAAGGTTATAATTTGTCAATTTATCACTTAAGTTTTTGTGTTAACTTGCAAAAACACTGAGTAAAGTAGGCTCATTAGTTATACTAAAAGTTTTGTTGAATTTTGATAGCTGGACAAGAAATTTAAGTCCTGTAATGTTTACTATCCTGTAATATATAGTGCTATAAAGTTAAGTATCATTAGTTTACTTATCCAGAGGCAAATATGAACACGCACTACTTGTAGCATATCTAAAAACAAAACAGGTAAACACAAAAATACACTTCACAAAATAATATATCTTATTAAAACTCAAAGAGCTTGAATTGAGAAGTGAAGTAAGCATGGTTATCAACAGTTAAATAGTGACAACAATGACAGCTTGGATATATCAAGAAATATATACCAGTGTATGGGAATAGATGGAAAACATAATGATAACTTCTGCTCAAGATAAACTAGGATATAAAAAAGAGATACCGATACACCGAAAGCATAGAAACCAGACCGATCAAACTAATTACAATAATATTACGAAACTTATATGATCCTAGATTAGAGCTGCAAAAATGATGGTTACAACGTAAATGTGAAGAAATAGAAATCTAGCAAGCTTCGCATGATGACTTTAACTTACATAAACAGATAAAAGAAACATCTGGGATGTATAGAAGAAAAAACGTCTCTTTGACTGTTTACAAAAATAACAAAATCGTTCTTGATGTCGCGGAGAAGAATGATATATAAGAGTATCTCCAATTATGAAACAATAAATTGCGAGAGCCCTATTAAAAAATAAAATCAGAAAGACCAGATGAAATACTAGTGGAACTCATTAAACTTCTTGATGAAGAAGGTATCAGAATCATACACATACTTCTTAACAAAATTTGTGGTACAGTTCATTACCCTACCCAATAGCTATTATCAATTTATATTGCCTTACCAAAAAAAAAAAAAAAGAAGAAGAAGAAAGCGCAAATAAGGCGAAGATCATAAACTCATTAGTATATGAGTCGTTCAAAAATATTTCTGAAAGTCATTCATAAAAGTTGCATGAAAATTTTATCATATTAAAATTCTCACGTCCATTCAATATGTCCATGCGAATTAACTCAGGTGTTTTAGCTTGATCAGCTTGGATTGGGGGCAAAGTATAATGATAGAATTTCAGTACGAAATCTAGCAAACATATGTGGCATTCAGGAGAAAACGGATGCAGTATCTCCATCTAATTTGTCATGCTGGGACACCCAGAAGATAACTGATTGTTTCTTTATTGGCAGTCCAATGCAATAAACAGAAGGGGCAGAATGGAAACAAACGGAATGTCCTATGGTGTTTCAATCTGGTGGGCTTTTCAGACGGCAGTTTATGAAATCCCTTCAGTTCTTGTGCGTTAGATGACCAGGTCGATAACGACTGGAATCTGTCAAAACGGCTAGTGAATCTAGACGGTCATGGAGGTGATTCATGGGCCGTCTTCTAGTGGTGCTGTGTCTTGAAGTGTCTGGAAAGAAGCTTATGAAATACCTCATGGTAATCTAGTGCACTGGAGTGATATTATCAGCACTGGCCTTGGGATAATTTCATCTTGGATTGTTAAATGAAACATTTGCTTCTTTAGATCTTTAGATGTTTGAAGCAATAAGACGTACAATGCTCTAATATTTTTATTGTTACATGCAACCACGTGTCCTGAAATCAGTCTGTTCATATAGGACATTGAAATACCTAATTCATATTTTTCATGATCATGTGACATGCTGCCGGTGAAAATGACGCTGTTTTATTTGAAGTAAAAAATTAATAGCATGTAGCGATAGAAACGATAGTTTAAAAATATGTTTGAAAGTAAACAGAAGCCTTCATGTTTTTAATTATTAACTTGAACAGACCCTTGTAACGACCAATCCTACTTAATATGCGTGTACAATCGCTACAATCTGAAAGATTTTGGGTGTCCTTATTTTTAAGGTAGTTAAATTTAACGTATATTTTACAGCCCTTACTAAATGTCTTCGTTTTTTTCCTGAATCTCTCAATATAAATGTACATTTAGTATGGATAATTGTCATCCTTCTGTAACTTCGTTTATAAATCTGTATGGGGCAAGTAGTATATTCTGAGTTATGCATTCAAAATAATTTATTAGTTCACCATGAGATCTAATATATATATATATATATATATATATATATATATATATATATATATATATATACATACATACATACATACATACATACATATAATATTTAGAGACGCGGAAAACATTTTTTGTTGTATTTAGTTATCGATGAGTTGTTTACGTTCTATAAATGCCAGAAAGAAATAAAATGTTTTTTTTTATTAGAGAGGTGTTGTTTCTGTTTATACTTCTATTTACCTAATTTAATTTCGTAGATACGTTTTTGTTCCGTGTTTAAAAACCTGTATTATCATAGCAGTGCTGGTATCAATTTTGCTTCGTTAAAGTTTTCTTGCGTGTTTCCATTTCGTGTTCTTTTTCTGCAATCTGAATGTCAGACAGCGAAAATTAATCATTTATGTTAAATTACTTTCCCTTAATTTAGAGTTTTAAACACGAAACGAAACCCTGGTAAAATAGATTACCTACATATACAATAGTAAAACATGTATTCGCAGTAATTATAATTTTCAGCTATTTAACTCTTTAGCACTAGTACCACAATTCAAAAGCTACGTCATTATTATGATATTGCCAATATCGTATACTGACTGTAATGACTTGACTACTTCTTTTACTATCCAAAAAAAATCTTTTAAATATATTTTTTTAGTAAACATATCGTTACTCATGTCCTTGAAAATATTTGCTGTTATATTTCTCTTAGCTAACAACACAATAAAAAGTTCGTAAAAATTATACTCAATTAATTTTAGTAATTGGTTTCACACAGCTTTCGAGAGTTGTATTAGATACATTTTCCACTGGATGTACATATACGAGTACTTTAACACGCCCACGAAAATTTCGACAGCATATCAACTAACTTGATTCTGATTACGAACTTATTAAGGTTTTCAATTGCTTTTAGACCGATTAGCTAATGCTATTTTCAATCACGCGAGGAGTAAGTACATAATATAGGCTCAGTTCCTTTGAATTGTAGAACTAGGATATTCCTATGCATGCGCGAAAATAAATGTTTCGTGTACATTTTTACACTTCTTAAAATAGTGTTTTCATTCAGAAACAGTAAATTCGAAGCATGCATTTCTTGTTGGTAGGATTGTTTTTGTTTTAATTTAAAATTTAGACTGATAGGGCATCACAAGAGACGCTCCCAGAACTATCTTAGTTATTTCACACCAACATGTACAGTGCAGTGTCACGAACTAGTAATTGTATCGTCTACGGGAAGAAGTAGGTCTAGGCCATTAAATACAGAAAATCATGTGTTAAGACATATTTTCATAAATGCCAACATGGTTTTTTTTATTTCTCAATTGGAAATTTTAAAGAAAATAAGAGGAATTAAAATATATTTTAGCATAAAAAACACATTCATGATCACACTATCGGAGTGCTAATGAGAACATTCACGTTCCATAAATTACATACGGGTAGAATAACTTTGTTGACTGGATTTAGTTTTTTTGGACAAACTCCATTGCGTTGTAGATGTCTGTCAAAGAATTCTAAAGATAACAGAAAAACATAAATGAGCAGAGTATGCTTTAGTCAAAAGGGTAGCTACATACACAATATAAAATTCCATAAATGGGATCCATTTGGGGAATTGTAAGTTGACTAAACAGGATAAATACACAACATAAAATTCCTTTAATGGAATTCGTTTAGGTAATTTTCTGTTGACAAAAGCATACTTGCTTATTTATGGTTTTCTGTTCTCTTAATTTTTCTTTGACAGATATCTACATCGCAATGGAGTATGTCCATAAAACTAAATCCAGTCATGCATTCCCCATTGCACAACTCTTTCAAAGATCATAATAATCTTGTTTTATATTCAACAAAAGACGGTATCCTTACTCTGATAATAAAAATGTAAGTATAAATATCGAGAATGAAACGCACAAACCAGGCAGTGAAACTAAGAGATTGCAGTCCCAAAATATAGTTTTGAAGAGGAACTCTTAGGCTATTTAATATCCCTCTTTCTAAAGATAATTGTTTGCTATTGTTTACTTAGCAACAATTTATCATATATTAAGGTCAATATAGTAACATAATAAAATTAATAAAGGAATACGAAAAAAAATTGTAATTGATTTCTATTTCTGAGTTTTTTCCTCTGTAATGCACGTCTTTCAATTCAGGATATCAACTCCAGTGGCGTAGCTAGGATTTGTTAAATTGTTGGGGGGAGGAGGGGTGTAACTTGAGAGTACTATAATGAACACCGATCATTTCTTTTAAGTGGGGGTCCGATGGCCATTCCCCGGGAATATTTGGATTTAAAAGTGCATAATAGTGCTATTTTAGCCATTTTCGTAACGAAACATTGAATATTCTACTGATAAAATTATGTTAAAATTTTTCATAATTTTCTTCCAAATTATTTACGAGGACCGCTGATCATCTGAATAACTATATTTACATATAGGTTTTTCTAACGTATTCATGATTAATCTCAAGCATATATTTTTGCGGTTAGACAGCATAACTTATGGAATTTACCTAGGTACAATTTAAGGTAGGAATTTATCAAACAGAATTGAAACATATGAAACGTTACAATACAGAGGTTTTTCATCGTTCTGGATGGTATCATGAAGTACTACATGAAAGCTACCTTACACTGTTAGATACTACCGAAGTCACGAAGACTTAAGAAATACACAATTTCTTTGGATACACTGGTGTTGCCTCGAAAAAAAAAACGTTATCATGTAAACATTTTTTGTACAAAATATTCTCAGCGATTATTCCCATTATGAATCTTATATTAACTGGTGGAAGGATGAAACTTACAAAAATTCGACTTAAAAAATTAGAATTCTGCGTTTTCTGATGTTGACTAGGTAAACTGGCAACTTCGATGACCAATAGTAGAGTGGAAATTCTAAATGATCTAAGTGGCAAAAGAGACAGAATTAAGTTAATTACATCAAAATGAACTATGTGCCAGTGCCTATTTTTTGCTGTAAAGGCTAAGTCCCAATATTTTTCATAATAGTTTTCATGATCGTCGAAAGATTGTTACGTCCCATAAGTCTGCATATTCTTGCAACGCTGTTTTTCCTACTACTTAAAAAAATATATTTTTAGCACTTAGATCATTTAGAATTTCCATTCTACAATTTATTGTATGTATTTTTAATACAAATGCATTTTTAACACATAGCCAAAAAAAATTTCCCGGACTCTCACACGAAAAATCTTCGAAAATATCATCCAAATATTTTCATGAGGCTCTACAAGAGAAATATTGGAATCAAGAATATTCCTATCGTTAATTACATAGTCCCATTAAAATATGGTTATTAATATACGTACATAAAACTTTTCTGCTGGTACTTGTGAAACCCATTTCAGGTGGTTAGTCATGGTTTCTAGCTCTAAGTTTGGAACATCTACAACAACACTTAGCAAACACGACACCTGCGATGAATTTCGATTTCGGGAAGTAAGGAAATCTGCGGCGACCCTTATGACACTGTTGCAATTCTCTTAATTGGAAATAACGTCATAATTCAAACAATTCAGCGAACCTTTCAGCACTCAAAAAATTCTGATGAACATCCAAAATACTAGTTTCATATGCGATCAAATCCTGTAGTCTACATTATAAAAAGTACCCTATGAATTTACTCAAGTATGAAATTTAACACGAATATGTAATAGGCCTGTACAGAGATAAATATTTTACTGTTGAGAGCAACGTTTGCGACATCTGAGATTGGATTTCAGGATTTAATCTAACTTATAATACAAGCTTGCATGTGTCCCAGCGCAAGTCTGCTCAGGGCGCTGTCTGTCCAACTCACTTCTAGATTGTTATGCGCAGTTAACAAAACTATGGGAATTACAATGTTATTTACAACTGAAATTACTGTACGAAACTGTACTAAGGTGTATACAATAGTTTGATTTATTTAATCGAAAAATTATCCTCACTTCTGTCAGTGAAAGTAAATATTTTATTTGTATAGAGTTAAAAAAAAATTGTGCGAATTTTAAAACTTTTTTAGCATCCAAATATTATAAAGAATATAGTTTACGTGTTTTTTTTTTTAATTTTTAAGAATAATTGAGTGATACGAAAATATATGGAAATTTCTGTATCCAATCAATTAAAAATCAAATGTAGTTTTTGTCTATTTTAATTGTAAGTTAAGTAGCCAGAAGATAGAAATACATATAAAAATGTTTATAAACTTAATTAATTCACATAAAAAAGATTTTTCATTCAGTATCGAAATGTTTTCGTTGTTTTAAATAGGAAGCAAGAAATATTTAGATGATTAAGTTGCATAGTTAGATAAGTTAAATGCCAAGTATTTTGTAGGCCTAGTTTTTGATAAATTTTTAATTAAATTAAAAAATTTATAATAATTATTTTTAATTTTTTGTTGTGATAATCCAACAAAACAGTAAATTTTCTATGCAGTTGACTAAATTATAGCATGCTTATTGCAGCCTGTCATTGAGATGTTCATAAAACTTAGCCACATTAGCAGCAAAGGGTTTTAGATACGTATCGGAGTTTTGTTACTAACGAAAAAAAAATTAAAATATGAGGTGTAATAGTTTAACTTTTTTGTTAGATTAGTTGTAAATTTAGGTTCAAGTTTGAAAGTTTTGAAAACTGTATGAAATTGTTGATGGACGGACCACTCACCTCAACGTGCCTTCGTAAGTGCCTGTAAAACTGAGTTTAAACAATACGAGTTCTTTCTCAAACGCGGCGTGGAGATAGTTTGTAAAGTTGGCGCATTGTTGGGAAGCGCACCTAACCTCACTCGGCGGCGGCGCGGGGATGCCGGAACGGGCGGCTGGTACGAGCGGAGGCAGGCTTGCCGGCGGCGCGGGCACGAACGTCGCTGGGAGCGTCTGGTCACGACGCCCGGACTACTGCGAGAACACTGACCGCTGCTACACGCGGCTGCCCGCAGCCAGACGTGTGCTGTCCACGGCACTGTCGAGCCGCGGCCATCTTGTCGCACGGGACCGTGAACTGCGCGCACGTCTGCGCACGCGCCCCGCGCGTCGCCTAGCCAGGCAGCGCGGTCTGCCGAATGTTGCAGCTGATTAAATGTTTGACTGCAGATGTACGTCCACGTCCCTCGCTGTATCTTGTTTTGAAATCCACAACTGCAACCTTTTGTTGTTTGGTAGTTGTTCACCGTTACTCAACGTTCGTCATTTTCTCATCGTCTGCTAACACAACACTAGCCAATTTTACTGCCACTAGGTCAAATATTATTCTTGCCGAAGTCTGAAAGTCTTATCACAAATGCAAAGAAAATGATGACGCGTGTGTATGAGTCTCCAAACAATAAAGAGACATCCGTGCGTCATCGACTGCAACACGAGGTCAAAGTGGGACGTGGTTCCAGTGACCAATATTGTTCAATTCTCGAGAAAGAGACTTTAGATTTCGGGGTACTTATTTTTTTCTGTTTATAATGTAAAATATAGAACAACTTTATTTCGGGAGAATACATTTTCCCAGGACCCTCTATTTCTATAATATTATTGGTTAACATCAGTGTATCACGGGCGGGCACAGAACGTTTTGATTGGTCACTTCAAATAGCCTAAATTGTTTCGCTCGGTTCTCAGTTGTACTATTTTGATACAGAATTAGTAAAAGCACAACTAACTAAAGGGTTTTAACGTAGTCCTAAGATTTTTATTTAGTTTTTATAGTTAATAAGATTACAGATGACGATATTAACTTTTCATGAGTGTTTTGTCAAAGTACAGTACGCTGTGAAATATTATTTGTGAATTTTCTGGACCGATGTATCGAGAAGTGTTAAGTAGTAGGTATGGTACAACTGTTCCTCACACCGTGGTAATGTTCTTATATATTTTTAGGAAACAGTCAAATGTCAGTCAGTGTTACCAGGCTTGTATAGTGACAATGCCAAATATTTGTTATATTTACAAACCGAAGCATGACAAATGTCCTATGGTCACACTGTGTACAGGTGAACAGTTTAAATTACTCTCAAAGAGCTTTTTTTACGGTGCAGGTTTATTTGAAGTAACGAAGCAATAGTCTTATAAAATCTGTTACGTGACTGATTGCTTTCATTGGACCCAAATGTAAACCTAGAATTCTAACATGTTCTCCGCTAGTGGTCCGAGTATCAGTGACGTTCATGCTGACTACATGCAGGCTAAAGTGATTTTCATACCTACCTGAGGAAAAATCATACGAATAAATTTCATATGAATTTCTTCTGCTTTTCTGCTGGACATCGAATTATTTCTAAGGAGCCTCGGATATTCTTGAGTGAAACTGAAGAAGTCGAATTTCTCACACGACGAACTAGGAAGAAGCCTGGCTTTCACTCAGTTCTTGAACAATTCTTCAGAAACACTTTGCTTCACTCTGGGCGAAATTCAGCTTGTGCCAAAGCCACTATATCACTGCACCGTTCATACCATCCACTATATTCCAACACTCACTTCTTGGTAACAGTGATCACTCTGTGCGTTTTAAAAAAACAAGATAGTCGATCGTTTAGTTGCGTTCACTGCACGTTAAGGAGGTTTGCTAGGTAGTAGTATCTTGGTGAAATGTCGTCGATGCAAGGTGTCACAAATGTTGTCCAGCTTTGGTCCATTCTTAGTACACGGCACAGACAGTTACCATATAGGTCTAGATGTCAGTCTGAAACAAAGCAATAAAGACAATATTATGTAAAGTGACAGGCCAAATTCGGAGTGCCATTTGACATAGTCACAGACATGACTGTCACATATTTGATTATTAACGGTTTAAAATTTTGTATAAGAAAATTTGTTTTCAGATTATCTTTGTGAGTTTTTAATTAGTTATGTTTTTATTATTGTGATACTACGGTTACTAAACAATATGTGCTTGAAAGGAACATTTAGACTTATTTGGAATGAAGTTTTCATTGAAGAGGCCTGTAACCGCTGAATAGAAACATGTTCCCCGTTAATATATTTTTATTTTAAAGTACAAAAATATGAATACACTAATAAGACTTAAATATGCGTTCAATAAATGTTACCTTGTTCCAATGGACGATAAAATCGTTAGCGTAATTTATCATGGATGGTGAATACAAAATACTTTCCCCCAACCTATTGTGCATCTACTTCTCAAAATGTGCAAAAGTTTATAATAGAGGGCGAATTTTACATGATTCTAGGTAACCAGTCTATAAACTGAAATTGTTAATGTGATCAGTATAACAATTGTTATTGCATACACCATTATGAAAGTTTTATACAAATTTCAAGTAGAGCATTTTTGAAACTAAACAAAATACTTAAACCAGAAAATTTTGAGAAAAACTGTTCAGTATTTAGCAATTTTTGTTCTCACATTTTATTTGAGTTTTAATTTAACTGAATTACATTCTCTAATTTTTATTATAAGGAAAAAGTACTATAAATAATTAGCGACATGAATATTTCTGTTAATACTCAGTTCTGTAAAAAGTACAGATTGTTTGTGTGTGTTAAAAACTATCCGGAACCAACATATTTATTTATATCCTTCATAATGTACATTCCAATTATTAGTTCTTTAAGGAAATATTTAAAGTAGAGGACTGGAACTAGCTCATGGTGTGATTTTGCTGTTGTTTAAATGGCTACTTAACTATGTTCCCAGCAGTTCTCAAATTTGAAACGAATTTATCAAGTTCTGCGTGTAACATATATATTATAGGCCTATAACCAAACCTGAAACCTAACCCTGGGAAATATGTACTTTAAAAATTCAATTTCCTACAAATATGTCACAAAGCATGCACCGTACAATCTTTCGTTTGTAACAATGTTATGTTTTGCATTGTTGTTTATGTATCAATTTGTAGTTTCTACAATACTATATTTAACTAGTTGTTCATAAACAGCATTTCTCGCGTGTAATACTATCATGTCGGGTGGTATAATAACGGAAAATTAAATAAAAACACTAACATTTACAGACCCGTGAACAAAGACTGAAAAATGCATCTCCACGTACATTATTTTGTGATGAAAATTACTCTTTTTGGATCGTCTGTTTCGAATAATTTATTAAATTTTCTCCGTTGTTATTAATATATTTGGTAAGTAAACATTTTTATGACTTTTTAGGGTATTTGCGCAAGCATCACTCTGAAGCGAACGATGCCTTGATATCTCAGCTGGTTTGTGAATATTACGGGTACAGACCGGAAAAATTCGCGGGTTCACTGACTTGTAAGCTAGATTCCAAGATCATGTGTGTATTCAAGCAGACATTACCTGCTCACTGGCTGCTCGATGACGCAGTGATATGGACCTGTATTTAGTTGCTTCTGTACTATTGGCTAAGCGACTTACAGGAAGTGTCAAATAAGTCTCGGGCCAATTGCGAAAGTGGTACGAACTTAAAGTTTCTGAAATTGTAGCTTGGGGCCAAAAGAAAACGCGAATTTTTCAGGTCGTTAATTATGGGTAGAGATAGTGGAAAATCGCAGGAATCTTTCGTGCCACTTTACTTTGCAAAACAATTCAGCATCCAGCGCTTTGTATGACTGCAGAATAGTTATGTAGTTGTTTAAGACGCATCACAGATAGTGAGCACCAGCACACCAGAGTTATCATTGGCCCAATGAAATAGCGACACACTAAAAACAAATGAAGAAAGTCAGACATGGAAATGTTATACTGAAGCATAGCAGTCACATTTTCCCGCGATACATCATCATGAACTAACCTCAAACAAATTTTACAGCTTTTATTGTTTTAGGGGTAGAACTTCCAAAAATATTTAACTCACATTTTAGTCATTCGTTTAAGTATCCAATTAAATTGAAAATTACAAGGATAGTTCGTTGGGTTTGTACTGAAACGACGATTATTGAAGAAACACACGTGACCTCTTTTCACCACGTTAGGTCAAAATTTTGAACAAAATCTCATCCATCTAGTGTTTGCCTACTTCATGAGAGGAGTTACCTTTGAAATTTGTCACGTTTCTAAGTCAAGAAGTTTAGGCTGTGCTTTGCTATGTTAACAATTCAGTCATATAGTGATTTTTGTAAATAGAGATGATATAATCACATAGTTTCTTAAACTAAATGTATCACACTCAGATTGTTACATTTTTTTTCTTTTTCATATAAGGTACATTAACTGGAAATGTAATACACGTCTATTTATTCGTCTAACCGTGCTAAATATTACCTAAACATTTGCTAGAATGGTGCCTGACAATATGCTTTCTACTTTTGTGCAAACTTTGCGAATAAATGACGTGTGGGAAAATATGAAATGCTGAAACATTAATTTCGATGATCAAATAATGCTAAAGAGCATTGTTATTAATAAAGACAGGAATAAATCTTTAAGTTGAGGCAAGGGATTGGAGAAAAGTTTTTCCTCCTACGAAAACCCTACAAGTTTGATGACTATTTACCTCATAATGCCTCTCTTCGACTCATTTCTATGATGTTCTCCCTTGGATAAATTAAATTAAAGAACATTGCAGCGTGAATTATACTTAGCAAGAGTATGACTATGCGAACTCACTAATCTGTACGCTGGATATAAAATATCATATTATGTCACATTAGTCTCTAGTTGAGACGAATACTTCCTCAAATAGGAAATGGTATACTATTTAGTAATTTAAAGAACATTGCAGCGTGAATTATACTTAGCAAGAGTATGACTATGCGAGCTCACTAATCTGTACGCTGGATAAAAATATCATATTATGTCACAATAGTCTCTAGTAGAGACGAATACTTCCTCAACTAGGAAATGGTATACTATTTAGTAAATTAAAGAACAATGCAGCGTGAATTATACTTAGCAAGAGTATGACTATGCGAGCTCACTATTCTGTACGCTGGATATAAATATCATATTATGTCACAATAGTCTCTAGTAGAGATGAATACTTCCACAACTAGGAAATGGTATACTATTTAGTGAATTAGCAAATGGGTCGTGTCTATTACAAGCCAACATTACATCCAACGCACATTAAGTACTGATGCCTACTTCACTAGAATTTGTTGCTCTGTTTAACATAATTCAAATCACTAGTCTGCTCTCTGCGCAACATGAGCACTAAATTTGATATTGTAGTTACCTTACAGATATGTGATATCTTGTTGAGAATAGTGATAACCTTACAGTTGGTATTTGAGTGGAATTTTAGAATGGGATGGTTATGTTTCAATCACTGGAAGCTGATTTTCATCTTAAAATATTTCAAACATTAGCTACTGGTTATTTATGTGCAACTCCTACTGTGAGGTAAATATATTGTCTTCACTGTTTATCAGCTGACTGCGTTTGAAATTAAGATTATATATTTTTACTAACATTTCAGGGTGGGACAGTTATATTTCTTTAACGGGAAAGTGGTTTTCAGCTGAGTTTATTCTGGACTCATAAGAATTTTTTTTTAGTCATTGTTTGTAAGTACATCAGTGGATCTTCCTTCACTGGATGATGGTTTTCACTAAGTCGTATTTCAAACCACAAGAATTATTAGTAATTAATATCTTCTAATATTCGAGCAGCTGTATTTCCGTCTTTAAAACTAGTTTATAGCAGAGTTAATTTAGATTACAAAGAATATATTTGTGCTCATTAATTTGTATGCAAGGAAATTTTATTTCCTTAATTCTATGGTAGGTTTTAATTTAACGAAATTCAAACAACCAGTCTACTTAATTTTTCACTTCTGCTCTAAATATGATAGTTGTACTTCATTCAATGAATGCTGGTTCCCACCTTAATGTGTTTCAAAACATAATATTACTTTCTGTGAAAGTTATGCTCTATGCGGGACAATTTGTATTTCCTTCACATGAAGTTGGTTTTCGGCTAGGTTAGTTTTGAATCATAAAAATATTTCGTTATAAGATTTACTCTGTGTAAATTAATTGCATTAATTTTATTGGATACAAGTTTCCAGTTAAGTTTAGTTCAAATCAAACGTATTTTTTCTTATTGACGTGTGTCCTAAGTAAGGTAGTTGCATTTCCTTCACTGGAAGCTTGTGTCCAACTGAATGTATTTCAAAATACAAGTAATCTGAGCAACATTTAAGTGAGACAGTTGAATTTCCACCGCTTCATACTTCAGATGAGTTAGAATATCGATAGCTGTTACGTACATATTGCACGAAAAACTCCGGAGGACCATAAAGTCACAAAGCAAAAACTAAATTAGTTCTGGTCTCGCTGTTTATTCAATTTTACGACCGTAATCGCACACTAAACAACAACATAGTAGCCATCTAGAAAACAAACAAAAACTTATTTTTTCACAGTTATGGCACCAAGGAAACATCGGAGATAACAACACTATACAAAACATTCCGCCCACCTTGTTAGCACAGGCTAACTAAAGACAGTTTTACTTGAACATATTTATGTAATACTAAACTAGAAGACCATCAGGCTCAGAGATAGTGGGTTGTCCGAATCAATAGGCAAGGGACAAAACTTGACAAGGGGATGTGCAGGGTTCCAGTGGTGGTCCGTACAGTGGCTACTCGTGGAATGCAGTCAGCTCCTGAGTGAAGACTGATGATTCGAACAAGACGCCAGGCAAGCGGAGGAGTATTGTCTTCCTTGATCAACACCATGACCCCAACCTTAGGTCCACAACTTGTCTTGGTCCACTTGCTTCTTTGTTGTAACATACGCAAGTATTCCTTTTGCCAACGTTTCCAAAAATCTTAAGAGATGTGTTGCACAAGTTG
The DNA here is from genome assembly GCA_003012365.1 of Medauroidea extradentata. Classification (NCBI taxonomy): domain Eukaryota; kingdom Metazoa; phylum Arthropoda; class Insecta; order Phasmatodea; family Phasmatidae; genus Medauroidea; species Medauroidea extradentata. The sequence continues at coordinate 61,354 of PNEQ01132280.1, forward strand.
CTATCTGCTTAGTCGGTTAATGTTCAAAGGGGTTAAATCAGGCTCTGGAAGTGTGGTAAGAGGTTGAAGTACCAAGAAATGAGCAGGTGTGAGTACTTCCATTTCAGAAGAATCTGAGATAATTTCACACAATGGACGTGAGTTTAACATGGCTTCTATTCGTGCAAGAACAGTAGAAAGCTCTTCAAATGATAGTATTTGTTGGCCTACGATGCGTTGCAAGTGTCTTTTGACAGATTTTATGCCAGCCTCCCACAACCCACCGAAATGAGGAGCAGCAGGAGGGTTGAAGTGCCAAGAAATACCTTCACGAGTCAGAACATCAGTCACACCAACACCAAACTCCGACGACTTAATGAGATGGTATAGTTCTGTCAATTGTCGTTGAGCCCCAATGAAGTTACTACCACAGTCACTGTAAAGATGAGCTGGACGACCACGTCTGGAGATAAACCGATAAAGAGCAGCTAGAAAGGCTTCTGTGGACAAAGTAGAAACCAGTTCGAGATGAAGAGCCTTAGTTGTCATGCAAAAAACAAAAATAGATATGCCTTTGTGGGTTTGCAGCCACGGGTTCGGTGCATAGTGATTAGAGACGGACCACCATAATCTAGACCAGTATGGTCAAATTGAGTCACTTGCTGGACACGTGGTGCAGGTAGCTCTCCCTTGGCTGGGTATGTGGGTACAAGATTGGTGCAAAAACATATCACACACTGGTGCAACACCTTACGTATTACTGAACGAGCGGAAAGGATCCAAAACTTCTGACATAGAATTGCTTGTAGAGTTCGAGGCCCAGGATGGAGGTGCACCACATGATAATGCTGAATAATCAAATTGGTGAATGAATGTTTCTTTGGCAACACAATAGGATGTTGGATGTCACACGGACGTTCAGAGATGTTAAGTCGGTCGCCCACCCTGATTATACCCAGGGGATCAATGAACGGGTACAACCTTCGAAGTGTTTGAGAGCATTGTTGATTATTTTGAAGACAACGCCTGTCTTCAGCAAAGACTTGTTCTACCATTGTAATGCAAACAAATAAGGATCTTCGAAACTCCAACACAGTCAAGACACCTGTTTTGCGATCCGGCTTTGTTCGAAAATTTTGTGCAAATCTCAAGCAATAGGCAATTGCCCTTTGTAATTTTGTCAGCGAAGTATATCTGAAGAACAACGAAGGTGGTATCTCTGTCACCAAACTGATTACTTCTGTTTCACGTTCCAGTTCAACGTCCGAAACTACAAGTTTAGGTAATGACGTGCCGATGTCACAAGTATTTTTCAACCAACAGGGTCCGGACCACCACAAGGGATGATGGATGAGTTGAGAGGGATACAGTCCTCTAGAAGCACAATCAGCAGGGTTCTCTTCTGTTCTCATATGCGGCCAACATACTGCCGGTACTAACTCTTGCACTTGACTTACTCGATTTGCTACAAATGTCTTCCACTTGTGAGGCGACGAAGTGACCCAATGCAAAGTGACTGTGGAATCTGACCATGCACACACTCTATGGATACAGATTTGCTTCTGATAAACTGCACGGACATAACTGAGAAGTTTGGCTAGCATTAATGCCGCACACAACTCCAACCTAGGAATGGAAAGTCTTTTCACAGGAGCGACCTTAGATTTTGATGTCACCAAGTTAACCTTAATGTTGACATCACGGGGTAATATGCGAAGATACACTACAGCTGCATACCCAATTTCGGAACGTTCACAAAATCCATGAAGTTCATTAACTGTGGATTTATATGGCGAGGTATACTGATATGAGATAACAAGGCAAACTCATTTTTGAAACGACACCACCTTTCTACAATGTCTGCTGGAGGGCTGTAATCCCACCCAGATCCATGAAGCCACAACTCCTGAATAAGAGCTTTAGCAAACAAAGTTACTGGAGCTAACCAACCAAGGGGATCAAAAATCCTAGCCAAATATGATAAGATGCCCCGTTTACTATGACAATTTGAAGAAGGTTGGACACTGTATGAGAATGCGTCTGATGAGGGATTCCACTTAAGTCCGAGCACTTTGACAACGAATTCACTTCCCTTGTCAAATACAAGAGAATCAGTACTATGTAAGTCTTCATTCGATAATTCCTTCAGAACTTCTGGACAGTTGCTGGTGAACTTCCTATGTTTGAAACCCCCAGCTGCCAATAATTTCACTAACTCCTTTCGTAACTGAACTGCTCCACTAATGGTACTAGCCCCAGTAACATCATCAACATATACATCCTTCTTCAATGCACGAGATGCAGTCGGATATCTAACTTCCTCATCCTTGGCAAGTTTATGCAAGACACATATAGCTAAATAAGGAAATGCTGAGACTCCGTATGTTACTGTCTTTAGGCGGTAGTCCTGAACAGGATCATCAGGTGACTACCTCCACATAACACGCTGGTAGTCTTGATGTTTCTGATGAACTGTAATTTGTTTGTACGTTTTCTTAATTTCACCTGCGAAGACTGTAGTATGACAACGAAAACGAAGGAAGAGCTCACATATATCTGTCTGAAGTTTGGGGGTAGAAAGAACATAATTGAGACTAAGATCCCTGCTAGCCTGTGATGATCCATTGAAAACTACACGAAGTTTTGTCGTCGTACTGTCAGGTTTGCTGACTCCATGGTGCGAAAGGTAGTAGGTATCAGAACAATTGGTGGAGGGTGGAAAAATCAATTCCGTATGATCACTATCCAAGTAATCTTGCATGAAGGATATGTTGTCATCACGAAACTCTGGACGTCCCTTCAAACATCGTTCCATGGACTCAAGACAATGCACAGCATGCGATATGGATTCACCCAGGTCAGGCCTAGGATCAACAAAAGGTAAGGTCACCACATATCTGCCATTACTATCTCGTTCATGGGTACTAACAAAGGTATCTTCACAAACTGCATCTGTCTGAGAAGTATGTTTCTGTTTCGGCACCTCTTTCAACTCCCAAAACTTCTTCATCACCTATTCAAGGACTGGTGTCTGAAGGATAGACAAAACAAACAAAGCTGTAACTTCAGTTGAGTCAGTAGCAGCACCTGGGTTCACAGCACCCATGAGGACCCAGCCAAAGACAGTTTGCAAGGCTACTGGTTGTCCAGTGCTTCCTTCTAACCTATGTCCAGTGAACACCAGGCCAAATATATCCGCTCCCAACAAAATATCAACTGGACTGAGGGTAGCAAAGGTAGGATTTGCCAGATTAAAATGAGATACATGTGTCCACGAGTCAAAGTTTACTTGTGAAGTAGGTAAGTTAGATGAAATTTGGGAAAGTACAAAAGCATTGACCTGATAATGAGGGAACTCCTGGCCAATGGACATTATGGTGAATATTGATAAACTCTTTGCTGAGATGAGAGGGGTATGGGCTAACCCATGAACTGGCAAATGTGTCCTTCTACAATACAGGCCAAGATGCTGAACACAGGCTTCAGAAACAAAGCTTGCCTGGCTGGCAGAGTCTAACATTACACGAACTGTGAGCACTGTACCTTGTGACGTAACGATATCAATCATTGCTGTTGATAACAGAACATATGATGGCATTGCAGTAGTGTTCTACATTGTTTGCGACGTGTAACTCTTGTAAAGGCACTGGACACACCTTCCTGGGATTCAATATTAGGTGTGGGTGTCACTGAAGTCAGGTCTGTAGAATCACACAATGGGGTGTCAATCTTAGGAGTGTCTTCGAAATGAAGTAATGTATGGTGTCTGGCTTTACACTTTTTACAACATGACAGAGATGAACAATCCTTAGCTAGATGTGCGCTGCGTAGGCAGTTCAAGCATACTCTTGTCTGCTTGACAATATTAAACCGCTCAGATGGAGGTTTTGAAAGAAATTTAGGACACTTGTACAACATGTGCACAATGTTGCATAACTCACATTTCTTACCCTCGGATGGAAACATGTTGACAAATGAGTTGGAGCTCAGAGATGGAACTAAGTCCCGTTTCCGTGATACATGATTCTTGGGTGCAACAATTGAAGATCTCGAAGCTGGTATCCTGTCTTTGGACCGAACAACTGCCTCCATAGATTGACACTGCTTCTCAAGGAATGACGTGAACTGTGCCAGTGTGGGAACTGAGTCGGAACTCAGAGTCAATTCCCACTGCTGTCGAAGTGTAGAATCAAACTTATTCTCAAAAATGTGAACGAGCAACAAGTCCTACGTGTTGACTGGGACATTGAGAGCTCGCAATGCTGCAAAATGTTCTACCACAGTGTCAGTTAGTGTCTCAATGTGGCTGGTGAATATTGCATCACTGTAGATACTTGCAGAAGTGCATCAATGTGTTGGGACGTGATCAGACGCTTATTTTCATATCTCTTGACTAAAATATCCCACGGTACAACACAATTTTCCTCTGTCAATGAAAGTGATTGTATCAACAGCAGTGGTTCTTCGGTCAATGATGTTCTCAAATATGCTAAGCGTTCCACATTGCTAAACACAGGGTGTTTTGCTATCAGTGATCGAAATAAATTGGAAAAACTTGTCTATGCTTTCAACTCACCGTTGACAGTGGGAAGATTTATCCGTGGCAACGCAACATGCGAAGTTGAACTGTCGCTACCGGAGGAAGACATTCCCTTTTGAGGTCTTGTAGTCTTACTTGTCAAACACTCTAAATCTGGCATAACCTTGAAGTATTGATCATCAAACTTCGCTAGGCGTTCTCCATGTGCCACAGCAATAAATTTCTTGTCATTCTTTAACGCAATTTCCACCGCAAGGTGATCTTCCTCGTACCCTTGGCGTACATGTGGTAAATCCCGCATCGTAGCTTTAAATATACATTCTTTGGAAGAATCTGTTTTTAGCACTTCTAACAATCCTACCGCACGCTTCAAGCGGTCTTCCGCTATTTGTAATCTACGTAACAATGCAAAAGAGCCTGTCATGATTAGACCTATGACCAGTTTTGAGATTAAGGTACCGTTCGCCAATAGGCCTAAACCTGTAGGTTACAATACCAACTCCTAAATATATTTTATACTCATACGCATTTCCAGTAACGAAACAAAGCACTGTTGTTGCAAAAGTAGAGTATATAGTAGTGACAGTCCTAGTACGATACGAGCGTGGCTTGGCACCAAACGACAAAGCGACACATCAACAGATGCCGGCACTATCCGGCTCCGAATGGACCAAATGTTACGTACACATTGCACGAAAAACTCCGAAGGACCGTAAAGTCACAAAGCAAAAGCTAAATGAGTTCTGGTCTCGCTGTTTATTCAATTTTACGACCGTAATCGCACACCAAACAACAACATAGCAGCCATCAAGAAAACAAACAAAAACTTCTTTGTTAACAGTTATGGCACCAAGTAAACATCAGAGATAACAACACTATGCAAAATAATAACATTCCTGTGCAGTGTTAGTTCCGAGTAAGGGTTTTGTGTATTTAGAAACACAAAACTACTATTAGAACAATGGTATATACTTTCCTTGTACTTCTAAAGACAATATTACTGTTTCGATTCGACCACCTTCATATTTAGTTTCACATGAGACTCTTCCACATCAGAGATCAAGTAATGAAAAACGAGGTCTTCAAGTATAGCGTCTGGGAAACACAAAGTCGACATGCGCGACATCTTGATGTGAACTATACTCTAGTATCGTCAATCTAACAGTCGTATGCGAAGTCGTCTTGCTTTAGAACGAAGGGACCATAATAGTCGGTACTTTTGTGTTGGGAACATGGTCTTACAAATACACAGAACTACATGTGGGTGGCTAAAATATTTTTGCACCATTTGATTTCAGTCATTGATAAGATGTTTTAACTCTCACAAGTCTTGGAGTTATACTGGCAAATCATTGACGTAGGGTGTTACAATAATCTTATTCTGATTGGATCCGTCAATTGAGAGACATGTCTGAACGAAGGACACGCTGCCAATAACCACGGAGCAGAGCTGCCAACGTACACGTAAGATATTGAAACAAATTGGTGAAAAAACCCTTTTAGCGATAAACTCACGACTCTAGTAATACAGTTCTGAACATAATATTAGCTATACCAATGCTGTTTAGTTGATTTTTCGTTGACTGACAGCGCCACTAAAACAGTAGTGCTGTTTTAACTCCGTCCTACCGCCTAGGATACAAACTTGCTACTTGATAGCATTATTCATTATTGTAACAGCATCACTGTGCCAGTAGCACCAACCATTGTTCTATGAACTAGCTCAGACAATACGTCAGTATACAGGCCTTCTTATAACATCGTCATTCTGAGCGGGTAATCGAAGTCGATATCAAAGTAACTCAGTAACGATATGTTCGTCTTATCCATAGGCTCATATAACGTTTAGTCCAGTGCAGATATGTGCTATGAGTAGACGCAATATGCCTCACGTTCACAACTGCAGCTCTGGTACGCAGTTATTGGCAGCTATGCATTCGTGTAGAGGCGTCACTCATTTGACTGCACCAATGATAATGACGTCAATGCGACATCACACGTCTACGATTTGCGGGTAGATCCCAAATATGTTGAGAGTTAAAAACAGCCAATCACTGACCATCAAGCAGAGCTGCAGGTGTGCACGCGAGGCACTGAAACAAAATGTAGCATAATAATTATTTTCACCAAAAATCATTGTCTCCAGCTATGAGTGGTTGCAAGGTATTCAGGTATATATACAGTACTGTACCATGCTGCTTCCTTGTTCACATAAAAACCTATGCAAAGTAGTATTGCAGCCTACTTCACTTTAGTAGAGACACTGAACAGTCGAGAAAATATTTCATGCCCACGTATTTTATAAATCAGTGTTATTTGCGGTTCCGGTTAAAGTGAACACTCCACAATATCGTGCTAAAGTTCTATTTTAAGCCAATTCGTATCTTTCCGTGCGCAACGGCTAGTGACAGGAAATGTCTAACCTCTCTGGTCTCGTCGCTTGGTGTTTGCGCTTGTAAGATGAATTGTGTAGTCAGTATGAATCGTACAGTTTGATACAAAAGTTTATTAATTATATAAAATACAATTATGTTGATTTAGGTTAATTTGGTATCTCTATTGTTGTATTTAAATAGGAAAATGAACAGAACTATATTGGGTGACTAAGGTGCTGACCATACAGGAAAGCTATTGTTGAATTATATGCAGAAATGGCTAGCGATGTTTTTCAAAGGTTAAATATTTAATGCTCACTTTATCGCGAACGGCCTACAGCGTCCTGGACGACAGTTATATGGGGGCCTCGCAGCTTCCTCGTGTTTGGCTGAACTATGTTCTGTTCGACTCGGCTTCACGAGGACAACTGGATCCAACTGCGTGCAACGCAACGGTACGGCACTGTAACACCTGTGTATCTTGCAACAGTTCACCACGCGACCCTGCTCGAGTGTCTGATGTGTCTAGTTCGATATACTGTTCGACATAAATTCTGTTAAATATGCAGAAAAATTTTCCGTAGTTTTACAAACCTTGATAAAAAGTGCAAGGCAACTTTCTTGTAAGATAATTTCTTTGTAAAGTACAAGGGTTGTGTTAACGTCACTGTAAGAAGGCCGTGACCTTCGATATTTCAAAAATGCAAACGAGGGTCGTGTTAATAGTGCTTTGAATTCTGCAACGACGATGGAGTTCCCTGATCTGCGTGTATGTAAGACAGAATGTACGTAGCATAAACAGGCCAATCAAGAAATACATTACCGCAGGACAGTTCAGAGCGCTAGCAAAATTATTTATTTTTCTGACAAGGTTGCTACGTCGATTAACGAAGCCTTCTACAAGAAACGACTATGCATGTATTTGTAACAAAGGTAAATTTAGAAAGAAGCCTGATGAAACGAATAATAAAAAGGGGACGCGACCATTCTGGGTTTGACTTCGACTCCCGGCGGGATCGGTTCCCAGATTTTCGCATGTGGGTCTCGTGCTGGACGACACTTCTCGATGCCGTTGGTCGGCAGGTTTTCTCGATGATCTCCCGTGTCAGCCCACCCCCTCATTCCGGCGCTGCACCATACTCACCTCATGTCGCCCCCCACACGCGCATAAGACCACGATGTTAAGCGCTGACCAAAGTCACTCACTCACGAATAATACAAATTATATTTCTATTTTCCACAAATACAAGTTCGAGTACAAACATGTACAATGTAAGGTTAATGCGATATTGTATTTTTCAAGAAAATGATTTGTATATTATAGAGAATTTATGTACCAACTGGTTTTCAATGTTTTTTTTGTAACAGTAAAAACATTTTGTAAAATATGTTTCAGAATTTTAAAATGCATTATATTACTTTAAGTTGTGAGATAAATACAATGCCCAGATTCTGTTTCATCCAAAGCAATAAAAATACAAAAATTAAAGACAGTACAAGGCGAATTGTTTCGCTGAATATCCGTGAATCCAAAAGCTATAAATCATAGAATTGCCAGTCATAAGCAGCAAAGTAATGTTTACGCAGTGAGTCAAACTTCACTGATAGAACTGTGTGAGACGGCGCGACAGTAACCCGCAGTACTCGCATTCAGGATGACCCGGGTTCGAATCCCTGCTTCAGCCATCCTTATTCCGGTTTTACGTGGTTTCCCAAAATTGCTCCAGTTTCTTAGCATAGGCCATGGCCGACTCCTTTCATTGTTCTCGTCTTTGTGTTCAGGTGTTTGTGACCGTTTCTAATGATGACGAGACATTAAGCCGAATAAAAATTAAACTCACTGATCCATGTCGATGATTTTATTCAAGAGAGCAGACTACAGTACTTATGACTCAGAACAATACACACATACACTTGTTATTTGTTTAATTCTTGCACAGTTCTCGTAGCGTACATTCTTCGACTGATTTCCCAGCTGAGTCGTGGCTGACAAGGATGAGAAGACATCATGCGTTTCATATCTAGCTAGTCAGCAAGAATTCACTGCTTGATACACCTAGAAACTGACGGTTATATCAGCACTTCGGTTGCGAAACTTAGGGGGACATCCCTAACATTACTTAAAGTGTGTTGCAGTGGGCTACGGTTATTCTTTTTTTTTTTTAACGAAACCACTAAACGTGTATTAGTGTGTATAGGCCTACATACGAAAAAACACACACTTCGAATTATGCTTTTATAAATTTAAAATCTCGTTGCTTATTAGAAACATTACTTCCGGGCCTATCAAAATGTGTAAAAAGAGATTTCTCACACTCTCGTTAGTTGAGAAATATCAACATCATTCGTATAAAAAAATGAAAACATGATTTGGACTTTACATCATACTGCCCACAAATAATACAGCAAGTTCACTGATTTATATCTCACAGTGAATATAATTATAGTAAAACGCCAGTTAAGTAGGCTTGCGAGCAGAGGTGATGTTACATTGCTGAAGCCTGTTAGCGACACCCGTAGGGCGACATTGGTTTTGTGTTTCACATACGCAAATTTATCCTATCTAGGGAGCCACGACAAACGAGTTCAGTGACCTTGAGTATAGATGACACAGTTTTCAGTAAACTTGACCTTTAGTCATGTGTTTGCTGTCTGCCGCTTCAGTGAGTCGTCCGCGGTTGTATGTACAGCAACACAGATAACGTTGCACGAGATATCTTTTTTTTCAAATACTTACAAGTTTTTTTTTAATGGTTCAGGCAATCTTGATCGGCACAAAAATTAATGGAATGCATACGAGCTTGAAGCCTAGTTTGGAAAAATCAATTTACTATAAAGCATTTCGACTCGTTGCAAGAAGACACGGAATATGAACATTACGTTGGCCGCCTATCCAGCCGCAGAACGATGCGCAGAGCTTCGATCGTTACAAAATTTAGATATTAAATTCTTGGCGCAGAAGCTTTTAATATGCATAGGCGTCAGATTCATATTTATCATTACGTCATACAATGATAGAGTGACCACTGAAAGCCTCATAGAGGCGAGTTGTCGGCGAGAAGACAGCACACCAGTTCATAGACTTGGACATAGAGGCTAGAGTGAGGCGTGATGCGCGAGCTGTGTCGTCCTTACTGCTTCCGCACTTCTAGGCCTCGAAAGCGCGAACTACGTTCACCTAGGCGGCCACCTTAATCACAGACTTGTACGATATATCGCGTCGAAATAACAGTTATTCTATCACGCGCGTAAGCAGTGTGAAGCCGAGAATGTCACTACAACAAAACGTAACAGAAGATGCATATATATATATATATATATATATATATATATATATATATATATATATATAAATATAAATGAAAGCTGACTGATTGACTGACTGACTGACATATCAAACTGCAGCCCAAACCACTGGACCTATAGAATCGTGAAATTTTTTGTGGGGGTTCCCTTCAGGTCGCACTAAGAAGGGATTTTTCGAAATTCGACCTCCAAGGGGGTGAAAAGGGGTGAAATGTGTTTACGAAGAAACGTCGATAGAGCTCGAACCCGACGGCCAATCATCGTGATTTTTACTTTAATAGGACACTCGTAAAAATGCATATTAGCCAATTTAAGGATTTTTCGAAGTTCAACATTTAAGGGGCTGAAAAGACCTTAAATGTGTTTCCAATCAACTATCGATATCT